>VZTT01038768.1:2080-18988 GCA_013400855.1 Buphagus erythrorhynchus | reverse complement strand
CTGTGGGTGCGGGGAAAGCAGCTGTCAGCGCCTGCCCCTCGGCCCCGCACCCCCTCTTTCCATCACCCCCCTCCCTTGCCCGCATCCCTTCTTATACCTTCCTCTCCCCATAGTCCCTCCTCCGGCACCCCCCGGCCCCCATGCCTCCCTCCCCCCCGGCGCACACACGCACAGACAGGCTGCCAGCCCCAGACCCCGCTTCCCTGCCGGGAGATGCCCGGCCACTCCCTCCCTGGCCCCGCCGAGCACCTCCCGGCCCGGCAGCGGCGTCGGGGGGCTGCGCCCGCGGCCGCTCGGCAAGAGGGGCGGGGAGAAGGGAGAGGATCGAGGAGAAGAGGAGAAAAGAAGAAGAGGAGGAAAAGGTAGAAGAGGAGTAGCAGGGGAGGAAACGCGGATCCTCGGACCGGGCCCGGGGTACCTGAGCAGAGCGCGGCGGCGCCGGCTGTCTCCGGCGGGCTTGTCCCCGGCTTGTGTCAGTGCCCGTAGTGCTGCGGGCAGGTTTTGCCAGCCGCCAACGAGCGGCGAGAGGGAAGGATGGAAAAAAGGAATGGAGCGAGGGGTCAGAGGCTGTCCGCCGGGAACTCCGCGGAGGGGCTCCGCTCCCCGGCTGCCCGCCCGGCCGGGGCCGCCGAGCTCCCCTCGCCACCCTCTCCCGCCGCAGCCGCAGCCGGAGCTGGAGCCGGCCGCTCCCCGGGGCCGCTGCCCACTGAAGGGGCTCCCTCCGGCCCTCCCCGCTCGGCTCCGGGGCTGCCTCTCTCCCTCGGGGCGCCTGGGGCTCTGCACGGTCTGGGCTCGGCCGGGGGACTGGGGAGCAGCCGGGGGGCAGCTCCCGGGGCCGCGCTGTCTCTCCCCGAGCCCGGCCCGCCGAGCGGGTCCCCTTGGCCCGTCGCTCCCCGGTGTAGCCTTTGCAGCTCCTCCTTAACACTTGGCATTTGCAGGTCCACGCTTTGCTATCCCAGGTGTAAACGCGGGCAATGTTAGCGACGGACATCATCGACACCCAGCTTTTGTGCTCACAAGTAGGCGCGGGGTCTGGACGGGATGACACTCGTGGCGTGTGGCAGGAGACTCTTCTGTGATAGATCTTCCAGAGCCTGTTTTACAAATCGATTTCTTTCAAACTGTGATGTTTCATATGGGGAAATGAACACTGAAATAAACTGGTCTGACAACAAGCTGAAAAATGCTTTCATATTTCTACACTTTCTTATTTTATTTCTTTGGGGGCTGCATGTGAGCTGCGACTTCCAAAATGCTTACAAGTAGTGGCAAATCAGGTGCGTGGCAGGCTGCTGTATACAGGACTGCTTCAAATACATTTTACTTCCCAGTAAGATGCAAGACAATTTGATTTGCAAGTTCATTTTGAGAGTGAAACCCAAAGACCTCTGAAAGTCTACACCTTTGTTCTAAAAGGCAAGATACGTACACCTCACTTCCAACACAGCTTGTTACCTATCTTTAGGGCAGAAAGCAAAAGTCCCAAAACAGCTGAAATTGCACCTATGGGAGGGACTACAGAAAACTGATATGGATCACCTTCTGGACATCACTATCAAAATCCCTCTCCCCGAGGAAAGGAAATCTACTTTTTTCTTCCAACCTCAATCTGTACAGGTTGAAGCTGCTTAGGAACATAGAATAATTTAGATGCTATTATAAGGGTTTTATATTCCCTAAGAAAATAAGTGAGGTCTAAAACTTTCTCCATGCTGTGTAGAATACATTATAAACTCAGTATATAAATACAATGCATGTTACCTAGAAATAATTTTTTTTTCTGGGAAATGTCATTTTTACATTTCCATGCATTTTAAACAAAGATAAGCCTGTAGAAATACGTATTATTATGCACTACTCCAGAGCAGATTTTCACACATCCAAATGTTTTTTTTTTCCTTTGGAAAGATGTACTGAATCTTCTGGTAAACTGGCTTTTCCTTACTTCTCTATCTGTAATCAGTGGTTACATTTCCCTTTTCTAATTAAAGTGCAGCCACAGCCTTTCTAAAGCAACAGCTATAGGAAAAATAAATCTACCCTAATAATTTCTTAAGTGACAACTACCACAGGAGAGTACTTATATTATCGAATGCATCAAATCTTCTCTTTATGCTGGTCTAAAATTCATTAAATATTAACATCACCCGGTGTGAGAAACATACAAATCACAATGAGGGCATCAAATAACAATCCAGGCATCCAAGTAACAGCAGGGAACATGCTAAAATAGTCTGGAAAATGCAAAGAGGAAAGTTCTTTACAAAATGAAGACAAGAGGTGACAACAACTGAGCATCATACTCAATCCCTGCCATAATTCATTCACTTAAGACAAATACTTCATGAAATCATACTAAGGCAGGGCAGTCACAAAGCAATATGTACAGATTTGTGACATAATTTTCCTTTTCCCATGGAAAGAAACCATTGTGATCATCACTAAAGCACCTTCAACACACTGATTAGGTCTGAAACTTACCTCTGAACATGTGGAGCATGAGAACACTGTCTATGGGGTGATCTCACTCCATCTGTGCAACTTCTGTGGCAGCAGCAGTGCTGAGGTGAGGAATTTGCCCGTCTTCCTTGCTTGAAGCACCTCCTGAAAAGGGACTTTAGGTCTCCCTGTACCATGCCTACTCCACACTTCACTGCCTATTGCTGTCCAGTGGAAGAGCCTGCTGAAGACTGGTGCTGCCTCCGGGTCTCCCTGGTTCCCCCTCTCCTCTGTCATCTGGGAAGAGGGGAAATGAGAGAGACACTCATCCTTAGCAGCAACCTTTGTTGCTTCCTTGATATTGATAATGATGATATATCACAAGGGAAGATCACCCATTTAAATCTCTCATGAAGTAAAACCTGGCCTGGGAGGGAAATACACCATCTTAATCCCCCACCCCACCTTAGTCTTACCCACTTAGTGCTACAGGTTTGTCTTGGCTTTTTATCTCTCCCTTACCCACTCTCCCAAGCCTGCCTTATCAGGGATCGGCACCCTTTTTCATTGTAATGTTGTGTTAAGTTTCAAGGTGGGTTGGTTATTTTTTTTTCCTTTTGCATCCCTTTTTGAAGAGGTACTTATTTTTCCAAGCAACATTCAAAGCTGTGGTCATTTTAGCAAAATCAGAGGGTCACACTGAAAAACGGTGTCATGCTAGCAGATACATACAGAGATTTCGTGGTATGCCAGCAGTTAAAACAGAAGTCATGTCATCAAACCACTTACCTCTTTTGTATAAGCATTCCCTGGTATCAGTTGTTATTGAAAGGATACATTCATTAGTTCTACTTAGTGATTGGCCTTGGCTCTTCCAGTTGATGGAGCAGTAGCTGTTCACAATTACCACTTTGTGTGTAGCAGCTCCTTCTCCAGAGATGCTTTCCCAGTGGTCAGCCATAAAAGAATGTCTTCCATTACCTGGTCACCCAGCACCCACTCTAAAAGAAAAACAAAGCTTTATGGTTAACAACGGCAACAGTGAAGAAGACAGTGATGGCATTCACATTTCTCTTCATGATTTTTACTGGCAAGTCAAAATTGCTAGGAGGCCCTTCATGGGCTAGGGAATTCTTCCAGAAGTGGCAGAAGGCAACAATGAGTCATTAGAAATAGCATGTATTTTCTTTTTTAAATTTTTTTTTCCTTTTTTTTTTTTCTTTTGGTAAGTCACTTTTTCTAGGTCTTGGGCATAGGTTGTCCTAGGGTTTCCCTGCCATGCTAGAAAGTGTGCTATAAACATGGTACATGTACATCAACAATGTGAATGTCCCTGCTTTTATTACTTTTATGTTGTTACACACTATTTTAACACAGTTTCTTTGTGTTTATGAGACTCTGAGCACAAAGAAAAAATATGACCCAGATATACACTATATTGTAGACTCTGTAAATTGGTACAACTCGATGCTTCCAGTTCTGGCTTGCTAAACAACTATGCATTTACAAGGTACTGAAGGTGGTTTGCATATCTGATCAAGTTCACACATTTCTATTATTATTAATAATCTGCAAAAGATAAGGAACTCTCAATCCAGTAACTTACAGCATCAAAATAAAGGTCAGAAAGAACACATTTGCTGTAGTTGGAGGAGTTGGTTTGATAAGCTTCAACCCTGAAAATTCTTGCAGAGAGACCTGTAATTTGGGAAAGTCTTTTACTATCATGGCGCATCGGCACACAGCAGTTGAGAAGCTCAGTAGTAACTCACAGGATTGTGATGAAGACATGGCATTTTCTTGCAGGAGAGCAGCTGGGAGTTTGCAGTTCATTCCTCAGTACTGAGTGGGCTGCAGCCTTTGAAATGCTTTTGCATGTTCATTCATTTCAGTGCTTAATCCTGTTTTAAAGTTAAAAGTATCTGCCAGTGTGGGCAAACAGTATTTCTTGCACGGCCACTTCTCCTCTAGAAGATGATGTTAATAAACCTCGAGAGTGGCCTGATTATGTCAAAGAAGTGCTCCTGACAAAGTTCCCCTTCTGCAAAATATTCAAAAAACTTAAATGGATGCAAAGCAAGGTCTGGAGACCACACCAAGAGGTTTTAAAACTGTAACAGGATTAAAAATCACATATGGTCAAAGTCTTTAAATAAAAGCAAAGAACAAGAAGTATCTAAAATTTACAGTGAGACTTACTTGCATAAATGTTTATAAATTTTATCAAACAACTCATAATTTTGACAGTTTTCCATAAACCCCTGGAACATGCAAAGCATTTAATTTATTTGTGGCAAGATAAAGATAATGAGCAGCATTTAAAAAGTTTATTAACATAGAATGTTCTGGCACAGTCATACTTACATACTTCTATTGTTTAAAGTATTTCTAAGAACTCAAAAAAAAAATTACAAAAGGGAGCTTCTGATTGCAAAAACAGTAAAAATTATCCTCATCATCTATATTCATAGAAAAGCAAACCAACCAAAAGCATATACGAAACTGGATACAAACGCCAGCCATATCTTGAACTGAAAAATGCTTGTGTGCAGCAGAAAATATGGCTCCAATATGGAGACAATAGACTGCTGTAATAGTCCATATCAAATATGCTAAAACAACAACAAAAGAAGTAAATAACAGCAGAAATGCTGAGGCCATCCGAATGACGGGATTCCCAGCAGAAGTTGTTCCAGAGGCCTCAGGCCAAGCAAACAGAGTAAAGCTGTGTATGCTGGTACTCCTTTCTGTTATTTCGCTGCTGTAAATAGCTTGCCTTCCAGAGATAATAATTATTTTGTGTGAGTTATGTGGGTTTTTGTTGCATTTACTCTTGAACATCTGCTGTGCCTGATAAAGGATAAGGGCTAATCAAATCACATGAAGAGTGGCATACATGAAGCACGGCTTTGTTTTCAATTTGTGAGACAAACCAAACCCTGCATTTTGCCTGCCTGTTCTACTACCTGATAAGTGCAACAAACAAAAAGTACTCAAGAAACATTCTATAAAATGGAAGATTGATTGATTAATTGATGATTACAAATGAGGATGGACCCTGTCTGTACTAGAGAGGTTCTTTATCCCACCTCCTGCCCCTGCAAAAACAATATATCCCTATTGTGATAGAAGACTCTTCCTTCCAGCCAGGATCCAGTTGAGAAGCAGCTGCCTCCACCCAGCACAGAAAGGCAAAGGCTCGCATTTTTGCTAAAAGACAAGTCTCCATGGCATGCATGCTATACCATCATCACTTCACCTACTTAGAGTGTACTCCATGAGTTCATTCCTCTTGCTGCTGGTCTCCTTTCACAGCAGAATTTCTCCCAAAACTGTTATTTCTTTTGAATGACAACTAGACGCTTAAAAAAAAAAAAAAAAAAAAAAAAGAAACAAAAACCCTCAGAGGTGAGGTTTGGGGAACGCAATACATCGCCTCGGAGCCTCCTCTTTTTCGCATGGATGCCGTCATTCCCACCCAAGCGAGCGAGAGGAGGGTCCGGTTGCTTTCAAGCCGCCCTCGGTGGAAGCCCGGCGGGACGGGCGCTGCGCCGCGCCGCTGCCGGCAGGTGGCGCAGTTGGGAGCGCCGAGCCCAGGGCGGGAGGAGCCGGAGCCGCTTCCACGATTATCCCGAGCCACGAGCCCGCTTGGAGCGAGCGAGCGAATCCGAATGTCGCCATGCCTTGCTCCCACACGAGCGAAGTTACCTCTTGGTTTGTCCGCAGAACGTGGTCTTTCTTTTCACTCTTCTGGCTTTGTCTGTATAGGACATTCGGTTTTTCTATCCCTGCAATTAGTACAACACAGCTTATTCTACCCGGAAACAAAAGAGTTTTACAAAGAACCCCTATTTATTGTTATTTTACAAATACAAAGCCTAATCAATTTACTGATTACCTTTTATCTTCAGTATATTGGCTACATAACATTACACCTGGTACAGGTAAGAAATCCTCCTTACCCTTTCTTCTTGGCTTCTGATTTAGGTGAAGCACACTCAAACATCAATACCCGGTCAGTCCTGCTGACTGACTGTACCACGCATACAGAAAGCAATGACCCGACAATCATAAGCAGCCTTATAAAAGCTCCATCAATCAAGATATGTTCAAATAATGCACCTGAGCAAACTGGGGTAATCCTGCACTGATAAGCTGAAATTTCTGCAAGTTATGCAGTTTTATAATGAGTAATATAACCATTATTAAAGAAGCAATACTGCAAGATTTAAAAATTATACTGAGCTGCCCACCACTCTTACTGGCTTAATTAAACCCTGGATATTCTGTATACACTTAACCAAGTAGATGTGCACACACACACACACACACACACACACACACACACGAAAAAAAAAAGCAGAAATAGGAAAGTATACTAGCAACAAGCAGAAATTCATTAAAAATGCATTTCATTTTGCCACTGATTTACCCAGGTCAGATTAATGTCAGACCTTCACCAAAAAGAAAACACAGAGTCACTCGGACAAGAGGAAAAAAATGTACTTCCAGAAGGCAGTGTAATTAATCTACCTGCCTCTCAACTATCTAATGCTCTTTCAAGAGATGACAGCAACATTAAATGTGCCAGAGGTGGGCTTTTGGTGTCATTACACAAATCTGCAGGGAGATTTGCCAAATCCCTGAGTTTTCTGACAGTAGCATACCTCCAAATACATCATTTAGAAGCATGAGGTGAACAGAGACAGGGAATAGTATTTACTTTGGGAAAGTATCAGTCACATGTCTTGTATATATTAGCAGGTTAAACCCAGGAGAGGCAGCTGAATTACTTGTGACCAAAGAAAACAATTAATCAACAGTTTTAAGGCTTCACAGAATTTTAAATATGTATTTACATGTGGTATACACTATTTATTTTAGGTATCTTTAAACCTAGACTCTGAAGTCCCAAGCTGGCAGCTAGCAGGTCTTCCAAGATAAAAAACATCTCTGAGATGTTGTTTGGTGATAAACTATCTTCAGACAGAACAGAATTTGTAGCTTAGGGGATTTGGGGTTTTAATTAAGCTAACTTGAAAAACAACACTGAGCTGCCTCTTTACCAACTTACTTAAAATTCTAACAAATTTTAATATTGTTAAATATTATTTTAATATTGATCAAAGTATCTTTATTATTCTTATGTTTTGATTAAACTGAAGTCAGTCTATGTGGCTGTATGGTAGCTTGTATCAGTATGGAAGTCAGATAATAAATAAGACAGCTATTATTAAACAGAACAATTATGGTGCTGAAAGTATTTTGGAAATGGCTCATCATGCTAATAGACCACATAATTTAGACCTTTTCCTTGGATATATTCACACATTACAGTACTCCCAAAGAGGTCAGTGTGAATAATCCCATCATGGGCAGAAGGTCCTCTCCTGCAGGCACTTGCTGCAGCAGCAGCCCAGAAGAAGCCAAGAGAACTCCATTCAGTAGTGGGGTGACTGCAGCATCAGGGTGCCCCTGTGTTCAAGGTTCACTTTGTGTTGGATTACGCAAGAAATGGGTCTCTTTTTCCACGGGAGCTGCACCTCCTGAAGCCACCAAGAGTACAAATTTGGGTCTATAGCCTTCTAAAAGTGGCAGCAGAGAGTGCTGTGCAGCCAGTCAGCCACACCTCTGGCCTGAGGATACATGATCAATGTCCAGAAGATACTGAGGACACTCCACCCCATTTATTTATTCCTCACATTCCAACTGGCAACAGACCTAAAATAATCCACGAACTCAGTTAAGCAACTGATTGCACATAGGGTCTTCCCAGGCTTCCCTGGGACAAAGTGGTTTCATGGAAACTAGACAGAAAGAAACCCAAAAGTCCAACCGGAAACTTCTGGAGAAAAGATGTGCGATTGCTCCATGCTTACAGACTGCACCATGCAAGCTGCATGACTTGGCTGCCCACTGGCATCACTTGGGTGGCTTGAGTGGGGCAGCTGCAAGATGGAGAATGGCAACCTTTCCCTAGAGATCACCCAGGATGGCATTTCTAAACTTTCAGAATTACTTTCTTAGATTAACTTGTTTTGAATTAGGTGTTTATCTTCCATAAATGCTCCTATGAAGAAAGAAAAATATCAAATAACAAATTACAGAATTGAGGGTTTCTCTGTCCCACAGGAGAGCTCCTTTCCAATGCTGCTGTGTCAGCAGTAGCGAAAACAACCGGACTTCTTAAAAGACCATTTCTGTGCATCTGTATTTTTAAAAAAATCAACTTCATGATCTAAATAATGATGACTTCTCACCTGAGCATTTCACAAAATGGCAGTGTAGGACATCTATTAGAGAAAGTAATTTTCTGAGCACTAGCCAGCGCTCACAACAGTTCCATGCTTTGCTTTTGGAACCATTCCAGCTCAATGAATAGACAACACATTTCCCAAAATGTAGGAATTTTGCTGCCATGAAGCACATTGAAGACAACAATCAAGCCTCAGCTTTGTAATGATAGGATTTTAAAAAATGGTCATTTAATTTAAAATAATCTGTGGTTTGTAAAGCTGTTTCTGCAAGACACACAGAGGATAAAATGCACATGCTTTCACAGGCTTTCAGCTGCTGGCCCAAGTGCAAAGAAAGATTAAGGCAAGACAGCTTGAATTTACATGATGCAAACAAAAAGAATCAGGAAGAAGAGATGGCTCTGAAAACTATACTTTTTTTTGTCCTAGAAGAGGGATAATGCAAACTAAGTGGTTTTTTTTACAGCTAGCAGGACAGGATCCAGCCAGATTGCAAAGGTATGAGCATAGGAGCAGATAAACAATAGCTCTATTCTCCCACAACCAATTTCTCCAAATCTGGAGTCTCACTTTCTGGGTTCTCACACTGAGACACAGGCCTCAAGTTTAATTAAGGAATGAGTGCAATCCAAAAAATTATTGCTTAGTTTTGATAATGCAGACCTTAGCAAGGGAAAGGACAGGGACTTAATCAAGCATAGCAGAGTGTGGTACACAGTATTCCCATGGGCACACAGTGAAGATGAAGTGTGGAAAACTGTAAGGAGAGGCAAAAAACTCTAATACCAGCTCATGAGTATTTTCTAAGCACCACTCTGTGGTATAGTTTACAACAGGTGGTAAATACATAAAGGGGAGCCAGAATACACCTCTGACATGAACCAGGTGAAGGCACAGAGCTGCAGAGTCTGTGGTGAGTTTTAAGGGATGCCAGCACAACCTCTGCAGGAGTTGTGTGCTAGAGCAGGAGACTTACCCTTGAGAAGTAAGACTGAGCATTCCCATTTCTGCTCTGTTCAGGAGCACAGAGGAGTCTGTGCAGGTGTGGGGAAGGGGAAAAAGGGCTACTCTACATCTCTGGGGCTGCACAGGGACACTGTCTGAGCCTTGACTGAACCCAGATTTGGTTTGTCCTAGCTCAGAATAAAACCCACACTCTGTTCACCACAGAAGCCACATGACTAGCAGTCTAGCCTTGAGCAATGATGAAGTAGGCACAAAAAATTAAGAAGGAGAAGGGTGCTCCTTTTGCTTATATCCTATGGCTGGGGTTTTTTTCTGAACAAAAATATCCCCTGGCCACATTGGTGAGTAAGTTTACCATTTTGGGAGCTCCACCACACCCGTGGGATGGTGAATCAGGGAGAGTTATACAATTTTGCTATTTATGGGAGGTTTCACCCACTTACCTCTGCTGTGCTGCTCTCTCTGCTTGCAATCATGCACAATCAGTTTTGAAGGATGGGTAGCCAGGAGTAAAAATTATATGTAGAGGGAATAATATGTCTTTGAACTTGGTGAATAAAATTCAAGTAGTGAGGACAATCACCAGAAAAAGACAAACAAATTTCAGATCAGAAGTCAACCTGGGAATTATTTGGTAAGGAACCCCTATACAAAAAGTCACAGTGCATGTGGATTTCCATAAATGTTATGACAAAGCATCCCTCAACTCTACTGCAGCAATCCAAGTAAACAAATATACAGGTAAATGCCTGAACTCACTTCTTATCTCAGCCCCCAAGGTATGGACACACCAACTGGTTTGAGATCTAAGAAACCTAATTCAGCTAAACACTTCAGGGTTCAGATTTGTGTTCTGGATATCTCTAAATGACAGTGAAGTGGAAGAGCATATGTAGAAGTTTTTTTTCTTCTCAGTGCTTTCTTCTTAGTCTGCTTCTCAGACTGTGTTTTTGTGTGATCAAATTGTCAAGCTGAAGGTAGGGAGCTCACCAGGCTTAGCATCTCTCAGCAATCTGTAAACTGGAAGGCAAAAACCAGTGGCTAGCCTTGAAAAAGTTTATCTTGGTGAGCAGCAAGAAAGGTTAAATGCACAAAGCTCTGTTAGTCATTGGGATTTATTTGCTCAGTTCTAATTTTAACTCTGGTTAGCCCAATAAAAGGTATCACATCACTGTCTGGGTAGCTGTTGTACCAAAAACAATGCAGCTATACCAACTTTCCTCCATTGGATGACATACTTGGGCAGCAGCCCTTTAAAAAAAAGCAACAGCTTCTTTAGTGCACATATGGTTTTTCCATTCATTCTTTTCCTGATGGTGAAAGCAATGTTATTCACCCAGAGAAGAATAGATACATTGTATTTCAAAAGTTTAACCAAAACACGTAGTTTGCTGCAAATTTTCCTTCTTTCCGGATTTTTAAAACACACCTACAAACTGGCTGCTGGGCAAAATCATCAATTTACAGTCAGTGGAATTTGGTAAGAAAAAAGGCAAAAGAACAAAGAAATTAATGACAGGATTACAAGAGCTGACTGCTACCTACAAAAATGCAGATAATGAGAAGAAGGACTAAAAGCAAAGACTCCTCTCCCCATGAAATGAGCTAATAAATGTTAAACATGGAATGACTTCTCTATAAAGGAAGAGACAAAAATAGGGGGAAAAAAACCCCCAAAACATTTCTCTGTAGTAGCTGGCATAGGAGCATTTGGACACAATTCTGCTGGGAATACAGCTCTTTGGGTCTCCTCTTCCTCCTTCCATGCCTTCTAGGTAGCAGCCAGAAAGGACAAACCTTTACATTTGAAATACTGTTGCCCAGAACAATGTGGGAAATGTTCCCCTTACAAGTCACTCCTGACTGCTTTTGAGACTTGCACTCTGAAATAGGCAGTCCAGTGTCATGATGAAAGAATCATGTTGTACCACCATGAAATATCCAGTTAATGTTGGAACAGGGTGTTCAAGTACACTGCCAAGAGAAATTCTCTTTGTTTCTACTGGATCAGAAGCAATCACACCATATTAACCAAGCTGTACTCTTGCAAGTTCATAGGCTCAGTCACTGCTCAAATGGAGGACACTACCCATCCAGGCAGCTGGAAAAAGCAATTCCTATTATATATGCAGTATATAACTTGACTGTTCTCCAATATTTATAGATCTTGACTTCATTATGCCATCAGGGGGGAAAAAAAAGTACAATAATCCCTTTTATGTCTCTTAAAATTGAATCCAACCATGATTATAAAATATTGTGAGCATTTGAAGTAACTATTAATTATTGACTGCTTGCATCGTAATTAATTGGAATATCATGTTATAGACCAACTTTTTAATATATTCTCTAACACTTCCAAGATGCTGTGAGACTGAACTATCCTTTAAAAGGAACAAAGTATTAAAATCAATAGAATAAAACCTTTTTCTTTCCCAAAGAGATGGTAAACTTTGCAATATGGTCTCATCAGATTTCACAAAGTAAGGAGGACTGGTCTAAGTCATCCTTGAATCATACTCATGCTGGTTCCTAAGCTTGTCTAAGAATAGCACCTGTGCTACCTTCATTACAAATGATAAAATGTCCCAGTATAATCAGAAGGCACTGGAACTTCCTATGTTTAAACAGTATGCAAAATTCAGGAAATAGTTATCGTAACAACAATATCAGTTTAGAGAAACCATCACAACTTTTTAAAAGACAGAGGGCTAAGCTTTGTGCTGATCAAACATCAAATTAAGTAAGCTCATTCTTCTTAACAGAATGCGTCCTGGAAATACTTTCCACATTGTCCTGGTTGAGGAGCAGAGGGAAGGCATGCTACTCATTGCTTGATTTCCTAAACTATTGAACAGTGTTGTTATGATTGTTGAAAAGCTGCTATCATCATCCTAAGAGTGACTTAAGTGGCTGAAGTAACATGAATAAAATGCTCTGAGGTTTTATTTTGCAAGGGCTTATTTCACATGCAGCATCACTCTCCGCAGAGAAGTAATCACTTCTAGAGTGCAGTGTGGCAGATATTTAATGAATACCCACTAGCTGGGCTTCATGCATATTGTATTTTAGGAATACGACGTTTTGGAGAGACCTTCATAATTTATTACATCATCTAGCTAGGAGTTCAGTGGTGCTTATATGTCATCTTATTTTGATGTGCAGCCCCCAGCAGGAGACTATGGATGCTCCCCTGTCAAAATCAATAACAAAATACTCACTTAAATTTATCAAAAGTAGATTGGGCCTCTAATCAGGTTACAGTAATATTCAGGGGTACTGACCTCCCTTCAAGATTTCAGGCCAGGCACCAGCTTACAAGATAAAAGCTTGGAACAGCTTTTATCTTGCTTCTGCAGCTGAATATACTGTCAGTCAGCTGGAGCTATGGTGGAAGGCGAGCTATGATTGGCACTGATCATTCTCACATAGGAAGCACTCCAAGTCTCTATTCTGCTTATAAAGACAAATGAAAATATCAAATACTGTTATCACTTTGTTCTAGAGCATTAACTGGTTTTGCAAAAAAATATGTCCTAAAGGAACATTTTTTGAGATGACAGTGTGGTGTAACAATGGTGCTAGCAAACAAATCAACAATACAATATGTTGATGCTATATCAAATGGAAAACACTCCCATCAGAGTTAACATTAATTTACATGGTGTAGCCTGAGGGTGGGGATCTCTTCCAGGGCTTCTGCTTACTTTCACAATTTTTTACCTGATACGTAAGCAGGATTTTGCTCAGTCTTTTCACCTAAAGCACAAGACCGCATACTGAAATCTTCAGTACAGCAGATTCATCTGCAAGCATGAATGCCTCTTACAGACATAGTAAATCCAAACACAGCAAGAAATGTAAAAGAAACATCAACCTACAATAACTGCATATGAAAATAAATGGTATTTTACTCTTTTTCCTGATTGCAACAACATGAAACTCTTGAAAAATACCACAGTGTTTTAAAATAACAATTATACTTATTTAAATCTATGTTTGTGTTGCATTTGTTTGTACTCCTTGATATGGCAGATATAAAGATAGAGCATTCAGGACACGTTGTCAGAGAAGACCAGGTCAATTCAATTAGCTGGGTTATGCTTCCATTCTATAACTGCAGCACCTGCCATACATTTAATGCAAACAGAAGTGCAAAGTATCTCTGCTGTGATCTGCTGGTCTCCTGAAAAAAAGCACACTCCCCCAGGTTAGCAGCTTCTATGCAGGAAACAACCAGCTGTCATGCAAAGGAGGACAGAAATAATAGTTCCTGATACTATTGACTATTAGAAGAATTTACAAGACAGGGGACAGAAAAATAGAGAGGATGTTCAAGACTAAAGCAAATTTTTTCAGTGTTTATATAAATAACAAAACTTGTGTTGAATTTGGTCTACCTAGAGTATTGGGATAAATTCTCATTGAAACAACACATTCATTATCTCTTCCAGCTTGGGTGAATTTTGTTAATTACAAGCCTGGCCCTCTGGGCATGTGCCCTCAACAAGATCAAGGCTCATGAAGCAGAATAATTCTGTGCAAACTTTACCTTTGAGCTGCAAAGGAGCTAAGTCACCTACAAACATCACATGAAGATACCACATAAATACCAGAGCAACCTCATGCTAAAACGGAGCAAATGAAGAAAGCAACAGGATGTGCTCAAATGAGTCTCTATTCAGCTCAAGTGGAGCTTTTCCTTGAGTGGGAAACTCAAGGTTAATTTCAAATGAAGAAGTGATACAGAAGTTCAGTTTCAGGAGTATGTAATATATTTTGCACCAGTACTTTTGCACCAGTTTTATTTTTTTTAATAGATTATTTATAAACAGAAGATTCTGATAAGAAGGAAAGATACTTATTCAATGTTATGGATACCCTGTAATTTTTTTTCCAATGCTGAAAGAACATCACATAGAAATACAATCTCTGCTCAACAAATTTCAGTTTATGGCAGTAAATTACTCTTTAGAAGCAATACAAGAATATCAAAACTTATATCTAATTCTCTCTGTACAGTAAATGCTAAAGAAGAGAAAATAACACGACATTATAAAGAAAAGCCCAACCCCTTAAAAGTAGAGAAATGTTGTTTTTCTGTGTCACAGTTGAATAATAGTTGGACAGAAGAATGAATCTGGGGCTGGAAACCACAGTCTTAGTTTGAACTCAGCATTGTGTACAAAGCCCAAAAGATGAGCAGCGTCCAGACCTCCAGATTTTGGTCATCAGAGTAGTAATTGCTTTAATCTGTTTTTCTAAAATGCAATGGCAGAAAAGAAAAATTAAAGAAAAGCCATTGGACAATAACATTCTGAAAATAAACTTCTATCAAGAAAATAAAGCTTAGAAGTAATTATCTGTTTAACAGAAAAATATATGCTTTATGTTAGGACTCATTTTAGAAAATGTATTTCAAAGTTTTACATAACAAAGATGCCATAACTCACAGCATTATTTTCAAAATGTCAAAAAATTCCATTTGGATTTATTTCCAATAAAATTGTCATTTAAAATTAATTTTAGTCTTTGAGCCACTTAACCATATAAAACCCTATTCAAATAGCTAAACATGCAGATAGGCTGCATATTTAAGCTGACCAGAAGAGCTGGCCAGGCATTACTATAAAATCCTGTTCAGAACAGTTTGACTGACCACCAGTGCCTCTCTCAGCCTCAGAAACATCACTGATGAAAACCAAACATATGGTCCACCCAAACTAGCAATGTTTCCTTGCATTCCTTACACCTCTCTAGCTTCCAAAATTGGCCTGATTTTTTCCAGCCAGAAAGAACTTCCTTTAAAATTCAAACTACATTTGAGAACTGCTTTACAGTTAAAGAATTACTTTACAATATTTCCTCTTAGGCTGCTGCATAAATGACTACATTTCAATTACTTCCTTCCTCTAAATTAGATGGACTATTTGGCATTGGGTGAAAGTAAGTAATTTTTATTCAATGCAACTTTTAAATCTTGATGATAGTATCAAATACTGCAGTTTAGCACAATATACAAAGAGGTCATACTTTACTACTACAGACAGGTCTACATTCTTCTTCCTTTCCTCCCTCTCCTTTATTACCAGCATATTTTCTCCTTTTTGTAAAACTATTCTCATGAGACCATATTTTTCAAAACATGGAGCAGAAAAGGCAAATAAGAGTGCTTCTGAGCATTACATCTTAAAATGACAGAAAATAACTTAAATAAGAGTGGNAACTTAAATAAGAGTGGATTATATAATTGACCTGAGTGCCTACTTGTCATTTACCATGAGGTCCCAATGAAGCCAGGCAGCTCTGAGCACTGGGATCACATTCAATAACGGGAATCATGACACAGTAATATATTTCACAGAAGTTTCATAGCAGTGTACTTTCCAGCTATATTATATGCCTATTATTTAGGATTCCTTGGTCCAGGATTCTACACCATTATGGTCTGGGCTTTCTGTAGTAACTGTGCTTGATTTTTCTAGATTCCCTAGTAGTTGCTGACAAGAGGACAAAAGAAGATTTGAGATCTATAGTTAACGTTTAAGCCTAATAGCTACAGTAATTGATTAGTTCTCTGGACTTTCTTTGGTCACTGAGGTGTGTGCAGAGACTACAGGAGATTATTTTATTGTGTAATTTTCACAGCGCTGCAGGGTACCTTGACAATGGGTTGGACACCACCCTCCTGACAAAAACCACAGGGGAGGGATCAGAGTGAAGAAAACTCAGCAGAATCAAGCAGCAGCTTGTAATGGAAACAAGCAGGGGGTAGGACTTTTCCTTCCTGGGAAAGAAGCAAGATTTTTGGCCCCACAACTTATAGATAAATCTGAGGTCTCCTGGGGGACAGAGTCATTTTTGTTGGGAGTTACAGCTCACTTCAGCCCAACAGGTATCAGAGGCCTTACCCAGTTCCTTGGCTACTGAGCAATTTAATAACTAACATGTTGAAAAAGGCTCCTTTAAACAGTTCCAGCATGTAGTAAGCCAGAGTAGGGTCAGAGGGTTAAGCAGCAGATGCACAAGGGCTGCAAAGCTGGTTTCGTTTTAGGGGTGGGTAGATGTAAAGAAGTTGAAAGTAGACACAGCTTAAGACATTCTGAAAAATAATGTCTCCTTATTATCCATAGATCAAGCTAGCATTGACCACAGCAACTGTTACAGCCTCTTTTGAAACAGCACAAAAGTGATTTGGAGAGACCTTTACTACAGCTAGAACAGGACCTGGTGAACCCCTGTTGAG
>VZTT01038766.1:150133-198626 GCA_013400855.1 Buphagus erythrorhynchus | reverse complement strand
AGTGCTCAGGAACTTCAGCAAACTGCTGCGAAACCACTGAAAAACAACAAATGGAAAAAGAGCTGATTCCATTAAGACAAGAACAGCATTTCCACAGGCCACCAGTTTGATACAACCAGGCAAAAGCAAGGCAGTCTTGGAATATAGAAAACACTGTTTTCAGTAAGAGGCTATGGTAAAAAGAAACATGAAAAGACCTGGACTGCTCAGGGAAGATATGTTGAGCTATAACGCAGACATGGAACTTACTAAAGAGAGCATTTCTGAAAAATTAGATTGGAACAGGCATGACTGCTTTCTCTGAATATGTCTGGTAGTCAAAGCAAAATAAAAACAACGTAGATACAAGTAAAAAAACAAGTATGAACTTCTATAAATTTAAAGCTCAAAACTCAGTTGTACTCTGGAGTTCAGCTAATTTTCAAATGTCTGGAGTGGTTATTTAGAGTGGATATTTTACTAAAATGCTGCCATTCAAGTTAACAGCTGAATGTAAGTATTTCATCCTGATTACCCTTGTTGAAGGATGTGTGGCTAATGCATGCACAGCAGTGCCAAGCCTAGACTGCATAAAGACTCCCTGCTTCACAATAAATTTCATTTATAAAAATATGGGTGAATATCTTACAGCTAAGACAACACAAGGATGGTATTTTAAGCTGCTAGGTGTGTGCACAGAGTAATATAATTTGATTTATGTTTAGTGCAGAAAATACTTGGCCCTTTAAAATTGTTCTGGAAGACTGAGAATATTATCCTCATCAGCAAGGTTTCTGCACTTGACCAGCCTCTTCCAAATAATCAATTGCCTTAGTAATCATATTCCTCCTTGTTAAAAGCATTGGCATAATGAAAGCCAATATGGTTTTGGTTTTCCTCAGTAATTGGATCTTACTAGAAAGCCCTCATGAAAACCATTCTGAAGTCACTCAGCAGCTACTGCAAACATATCTCTGAGGAATGTTGACTCAGAAGTGATGGGAGATCACTCTGCTGCTGAAATGGAAGGTCCTGCCCTTCTCTGTACAAAAGAAGAATTTTACTTCAGCAGGAAGAGCAAGCTGATCTGACTGCATATGGCCTTTGAATGACTATTCAACATTAAAGATGTGGTAGGAATGTGCCTTTAGGTTGTAGCAAGGGTCGAGGTCACCTTAGTGAGTCCTACATGCCTTAGAAAAGAAATGATATGCACTATTTTTGACACATTAACCACCTTTATTAAATAGTTTTACAATCTATTAGGTGAATAAACAAAGAGAAGCTTTTATTTCAAAACCATTTTTAAGCCAACACTATGTAAAAGTAATTGAATTTTTCAGGACTGTCTCTTTTAAGATGAATTTTTAAAGAACTTCAACCTTATTCTCTTTTTTGGGTAGTTGGGTGTGGATGCATATGGGTTCACAGACCTCGGAAGATAAATGAAAGAAATCTTTGCAGACTGGTAAAACACTTGAGGCTGGATGCTCTGAAGTCCTGGTTTCTATTCAGAGTCCTAAGTGTCTGTTCAACTGCAGGTTAGTCACCATTGCCTATACAGGGCCGTATGAAATATGGCCTGGAAAAAGTCTCCTTTCATGAGGGGAAACAATGTGACTTTTGAGTTTTGGACTGTTGTCTTTGCTCCACACTCATCTCCTCAGGAAGCACAGCCGCACAGCCAGCATTCCTTGTTGTGAGCTCTCTGACATGTTTCCAGGGTATTCAGCTGGTTGCTTTAGAAAATTTTTTTTCTTCTAATACCTATTTTCTGTCTGAAACCAACTGCATTTTAGGGAGCAACCTCACTTGTGGTTTAATTGTCAATAATTGAGCAGACCTCTGACATTTTTCAAATTTTTGGGTCCGTGATTCTGCCCTTGGTTTTTTTGAGGCTACACTCTTTTTCTCCCCATAGAGTACATCACTCACCAGAGAGCTTGGTACAGGAATAATTGTTTTCAATTTTCTGCTATCTTGCATCTTTCAGCATTCCTTGTTATATATATTTAGGTTATATATATTTAATTTCCCTTTGTTATCCCGCTATGGGGGGACAGTACAGTTTCGTGAAAATTGGTCCTGAAAGTAACAGAAATGTGACAAAAGATTACAATACCATAAATGAGCCAAAGGAAACCTGGTCTAGATTGCAGGATTTTGTCTTACTTCACCTCATGCTATTTAATGAATATACTTTAGGAGTATTTAGTACTGGGGTGCCACAAGTCTGTCCACCCTGCTCTGGATAAGGAACATGTAACTTTGCAGAAATCAGTATTTGTGGCATTAAAACAACTGCAGTGAAAGGAATCCACTGCAAGTGAATGCCCAGGAAGAAATGTAGTGTGAGCTTTGTGTCCACAGAACTGAAACCAGGCAGAGCCCTGGAGGGATAGACAGAACCTGGGGAAGATGTTGAACATGACAGGTTTTTGTTTGGGATGGAAACACTGTAATTGTGTTTAAAAATGCTTTAAATAAAAATCAAAGTATCTTTGACTGCAGATAGAGCCTTTATGATATCAGGAGTACTGCCATCATCCAGCTTCTCTTGGTAATGCAGTCCTTTACCTACCTGGCAGAACATGGTCACTCCACTCTTTGGAAATCATGAACATGAAAACACAGCTGCCATTAAGAGATTTTGTGGCATGGCTCTAGAAGTTACTTGACAAAACTCAATAATGAGAATTTCCAAATAAAAGAACTGATTAGGAATTAATTTAGCTCATTGATTTACATTTTTAGCTTGCTCAGAATACAAATAACACTCCAGAGTGGTCTGCTCAGAAAGTAGATGTCAGCTTGGGTCAAGTTTGTTTCTGAAGTAGCCTCTGAATAAAGAGGAGGCTTTTTTGCTGAAAATGTCTATGGGGATCTGGCTGCAGGTTTATTATTGTCCATCATCAGAGAGCAGGGAAGCAGCTCCTGGATTTAATGAAGACTTCAACGCTGTTAGCCCAAGGGAATATTGATTAAAGGAAAGCACCTTGGCTTGTGGAGCCTTATTTGCTCTGCCACACATCAGTCATGTGCTGTCAGCCTTGAGAAACAGGAATAATTCTGAATTGTTTTACATAAGCCTGTTTTCCCCTGTCCCAGCTCAACACAGTGAAGGTTATCTGAAGGGCATCGACATTAAAATTTGCTGCAGTAAAATTTTTAATACTGAATTTGCATTAGACTACTCCAGTCTCTATTCATGATAATTATATAAACAAGTGCATAATATTTCAAATTTCAAAAGCCATTAACTTTTAGGAACTAAGTGCCAATGCCATAAATTGAAAATCCGACTATTTATTTGTTCAGGATAACACTGAAGAACAAGAAAAAAAAATCACATGTTTCAGCCACATTTCTATTTTAACCAAAGACTCAGCATATTCCTCTTTTCTGTCAAAAACGTCCCATTATTTTACTTTCTGTAGTCATCCAATCTTTACAAATACAGCATTATTTCAAAGAAAATGGAGCAAACCTGCTGGCTGCCCCTTTGTGGGGAGGTCAAAGAGCAACAGACACAAGGAAGAAAGAACACCATAAATACCTTCCATTTCTAGTCTCCAGATTTCCTCTTTAACTACTAGAAATACTCTTGGAAAGTTTTGCTTATTTGATCTTATTTTTTCCCTAGAAACAGCTGATTTTTACAGATACTGGCTGAAACTGGCAAACAACATCACCTACATTAATTTCTCCACCTTTAAAAATAAATAGGCATAAAAAAAATCTCATTAAGATAAATGTATACATTTCTGGAAGTATTATTTTGCAGCTCATTTTCAAATTACAATTAATGAATTGATAATAATTAAGGAATGAAGCCCTGTCTACCCAATTGTGTACTTGAAGACCTTCTACCCTGCGTAGGAGACATCCCTTTGCACTTTGTGCTCCTTGACCTGGAGGTGTGCCAGGGAGGTGAAGAGTCACGTGTTTCACACATGGAATGGTACAAGTAACATGAACAAAGCATCAAAAAAAGCCCCAAACCCTGACCAAACCTGTTTGAGGTTGTTCCTTTTCCTTTTATTGGCTGCCTGGTGTCTAAACCCACCTGATGGAACCAGTAACAACCATAACACCCACATGAACTGTGAAATAATACTGGGCAATAGAAATACACCATTACCACCTTTGTAAACCTTATTCAATCAATAAAATACCTAAGTCAAAAAAATATAGAAATGAAACAAAAATTCATCAATTGCACCCATCTTAAAACAAATCCCAAGCTAACTTGGGGGTACTAATTTATCTGAGATAACTCCATAAAATGGAAACAGAACATTTCTCCAGTGTAGAGACCATAATTTGTTTTATAGAATAAATCATTTGAACAGTAAGATCAGTTAGAAAATGTGGAAATAGTTCAAAAGTATTGTATTTTTTTCAACAAAAATGCTCTTTAAAGTACTTGAGTACTACTACATCCCAAAAAACTGAAACATGGCTCTGCTTCAAGGAAGGACTGTGGAAATGGAATCCTGCTATTGCAAACATTTCATTACTAGCTCCTCTAGACCAGAGCTTCTCATTTCACATAGAAAATCTTTTTTCTTTTAAATGTCAACCTGCAAATTTACCTTTAAGTGCAACAGCCAAACAGATTATTTCCTCCTCAATCATTATGTTTAAAAATCACAGTTATGAAGGTCAAGTTAGTCCTGAATGACACCTGCATAACGTGGTCACATCCAATTGGTTTGTCTGTAATTCAGCCTCATTTCCATCTTAATTCCTAATAATTAGTGGCATATCTATCTTCCCTGCAGATTGTCAGCTGGGGTTTTCTCCAGACAGGGTATAGACCCTTGCAGCCTTTTTAGAAAATCCAATTGATTCCTACTGAAATGTCTCAATATCAAGACAGGAATCAGCTTTAAAGATGCTTTTCACTCCCAGTGAGGGTGCTTTGGCTCCTGCATGCCATAGAAGCCAATCCTGAACCTGGAACAAGATAACCTGAACAACTCCAGCTCACATGGCAGAAGTACCTTGCCATAGCGGCTTCAAAAATGTTCTTTTAAGGAATAGTAGGACAATGGCAAACCAGTAGCATTTTTTTAACCTTCCAGAACATTCAGACTGACTCATAACTTATTAGAGTAGAAAATTGTCTTACTTCGTCTGGTCTCCTCTTTGTTCTGCCTAGAGAAGAAGCATGGCAAATGGAAGCAAACATGGGATTATCATCCACTTTGTTAGCAGGCTTGGAATAAGGCAGAAGAAATAGCAGCAGTTTTCTGCACCAGTGCAATAAGCACCCTACTTTCCTTACAGTGAAGTAGAGGGAAAACACCAAAGAAAAGAGATTTAAATAAAAAAAATAAAATAGAAAAGCTATTCAACCTTACCTTGCCAGCCTGGTTTGCACACGGGTTTGACATTAACTCGTACCAAGACATCTTCTGTTGCATGTTTCTGCCCACAGTCAAAAGCTGTCACCATGATCTCATACTGGTGCTGTTTATCATAGCTCAGTTTCTCGGTGTTCCTGATGTTACCTAGAGGTTCAGCACAAGATTCAGAGATTCATTCTTGGCTAAGCATCCACAGACTGCAACATTTAGGTCCTGGTTCATCAAATGCTTTGTGACTTTGAGTTCTTTGAAGCACACAGGACATGCACAAGCAGGACAGTTCTGAAGAATAGGAAGGATTTTCCTTCAATCCAGCAGAGAAATAAGCTTGTAGGCAAATATAAAATGGGAGGGATATGCTGTGGGCATGGCTCTATCAGAAAACATCTGCTCAACAACACTTTCTAAAGTAAGATGGTAAAAGTAATTAGCAGTTACATCTTGACATGTGAGCTATGAGTAGGTGCACACTCCTTTTCCACATTTGCCACAATACATGGCTTTACAGCCACGTTCCTGAGATCCACTACTCAATGAAAGTATCTTCCTGTTTTCCCAAAAGCTATTACCCTCGAGGTGAGAGGCATTTTAAAAATAGGAGAAACCCCAGAATCACCTCCTGCATTACAGTTCTTAACAGTATTTGATAGGGCAGCACAGAGTTATCACATGGAAAATAAAACCCAGCAACAACAGGGTTTATCTGCTGAACCTGACATACATATAAAGGTGACAAATTACCTGCTTTGGGAACAAACACATCAGAACTTTCAGAAGGAAAGGGAAAGATCTTTCTCTGAATAGCTCCCGGAGAACTGGGAGAGCACCATGCAAAATGTATGTGTTTTCTACTAGCATTTTAATTCTGTCCATCTCCATTGAAATTTACTTTTTGCACATGTTGAGACTTCATCCTGCTTAATTCATTTAATGCTTTTGCTCAGGGCTGTTTGTTTTTACCAAATCCTCTTTGAATGAGGATTTTTGTTCTAGAATTCAAGGAACAAACTTACTCTGCAGCAGCACTACACGTAACAACTGCTTTCAAGCCAGGATCAGCAAAATCCATTTGTTTGGGCTAAATTTGAAATGGGCAGCCCCCATATCCTGGAATTTAGTCAGATGCAGTGAACTGATCCCCACAGGTGCTGGCCAAAGTCGCTTTTGCTAGGCACAAAATGTTAGGTTTGGTTTGGGCTATTGGGTTTCGTTTTCTTTTTTCTTTTCACTCAAATGAGTGAGAGACGGGAGAAAGCAGACAAATGCAGCTTCTTAAAAGAAGTCTTTCACTCCATTAATTTGACTTCTGAAGACTTTTAGCAGGTGTCTCTCTGCTGCACACTCTTGTCAGAACCCACCACTTTTCTTACTACTACTACTACATTAAAGCCAACTTTAGGAGTTTAATTGAAATGGATGCAAAACTTTCCAGGTCAGGCCTGAAGAAAGGTTGCTGTTTGCATTTACAACCACCATCAGGTTAAAAACCTGTACCTTAAACAGACCCTTGCATCTGCAGTTGTAAGTCAGGCTGAGGCATGCTTTGGGAGGAATTATCCCCGTGCACCTCAGTGCTGAATAAATGCACACCTACTTTATAACTCTCATTTCTCACGAGTTACAGAGCCTTTCCCTGTATCAAGGCCCAAGACCCGTTTGCTGCTGGCTCTGAGTCTCACTCCCTTTGTGAGCAGGGCACAGAGGAGCACGGGCACTTCTCATACTTTTATGCCTTGAAAGGAGCAATGGAACAAGTAGCTGAAGGCTGATCTGGAAGCAGGGCAGTGTCCTGCACACTCTGGAGTTCTCTCTCTGGGGTTCCTCATCTTGCCAGGCATTTTCAGACCTGCCACGGGCACAGCTCTTTCCTCTCCACAAGAACTCAAACAACCACACCAACTACATTGAGTTCATGATTGACAAAACAATCTAATCACCCATGTTACTATCTTGGAGTTACCTGAGTAGTGGCTGCCTAAGAGCATTTAATGAAAAACTGCCACTGTATATTCTTAATTACTGATTTTATAGCTGCTCAATTCTTCTGTCCATTCTGCATTATATTATTTCTTACACAGATCTTTATATTTCCCTCTTTGGTTCTCCTTGGCATTATTTTAGTCTGTGATCAGCAAATGTAATTCTCAGAAAACCAAAACTGTCCAAATTTTCATTAGCAGATTGCTAGAATTTCTGTGGCACATTAACTGTCCTACAAGATTTATAAATCATTACAACATATTTACATTTCATTAAATCTGTCTTCCAAGATCTGTATTTCATTATGGCCATTTCAGATTTGGACTACAAAGATTCTGACTCTCAGGTGTTATTCTGGAAGGTCATTTGGATGACTTGGAGATGTTACCCAATCACTTATTGATTTCCTAATAATTTTTTTCTCTTGCCTCTGATGCTTTATGATTCTTTAGGTTTTTATAATTTAATCAATATGATTAAAAAGTAGACATAGAAAGGAAGCACTATAAACACAGACTAATTAAAGTTTTAGAGATAGTAGTCTGAAAGTTTCTGTTTACGTCTCACCCATAGACAAAAAAGTAATTAAGAACATTAAAAAGAGAAAATTTTAATGGGAGAAGTAAGTGCATTTCTAAGCAATTCAAAATTAGGCCATACTTTTTTTTTCAGTCTTCCTAAATGTCTGCCTTTTCCTGAAAATACCCAGAGCTATAACCAATTTTCAAACAAGAAAAAGCAGATCAGTGACTACAGGAATATAAAAGGTCCTTCCTGAGGACACAGACATTTACACCTCTGTTTTTTCAAGGTCAGTTTTAGGGGTAGATGGATATATAATTTTTTTTTCTGGCTCTTTTGCCTTACTTTGGAGCAGTCACAAGAATGGGGAAAGACTTGACTGATTTAGTATGGCAATTTCCTCCTAAATTCCACAATTACTAAATCCATTTATCTTCTGGTCAAAAAGGTTCATTTTTAAATTATAATGGAAAGAATCTGTCATTTAATAAATATATAAATCTCAAATGCAGATGCTCAGCTATGAAGTTTGGATTTACTTTTTTGGCAATATGAAGTTTGCACAGCTCTTACCACAGCTCTGGGTGCTGTAAAGGGGGATCCTGTGAGGTCCTGTCCTGTCCAGGATTTGTAACCTGATAAAACCTGGATGGACTGGACAGGTCCCTGTCTCATCTTCACATTGAACAGTCTGAACATGCATTTGTGAAGTGTTCCCCAGAGCTGGGTGGCAAATCAGAGTCATCCCCATTTTTGAGGTGAAACTGGGTCAGAGCTGTGACAGAATTTGTATCTATACCTGAGTTCCCAGATCATTTGACCATAATCTTTGACAAATAAAGCACAAGACATGTGAATAGAAATGGGTTTTGCTGGCATTCCAACAGATCTGTGCACTGTGGTTTAATTTTTCTGTCACCTGAAAAAAGCTGCAGAAATATTGCTGCAGTAACTGACTTGACTTGGATTCTCTGCTAAGGAGAAAATGAGACTAATCTGCATGCAATACTACTTTAAAACATATTATGCCTTATACCTTTAATCACAGTTCTTTGCACAGCAAAGCATAAATTTGTCCTCTGCCTTTACATGACTGTATTTTATGACTCAGAGCTCATTACCATCCAAGTTGGGCTCATCATATACAAGAGTGAATTTTATTAGTGCTATAGTTTCAGAACACAAACTAATTTTATCCACAAGGAAATCACATACCAAGGGCCAGAGTTGCCAAGAGTAACTGGGAAGTTTTATATTACCTTCCCAAAGTGCCAAAGTTACAAGGACCTGTAGGAAAATACCTGCAAGCTGATGCTGGTTCCTGTGACCACCCATTCCTGCCTCCCATGGAGCAGGGGTAAGGCAGCCTGTGCACCAACACAGCCTACAGGGTTCTTTGTGCCTCTCTGTAAACCTTCCCCAGTGTGTATTATAATTGTTCAAGGCCAAAAAATGCTCCATGCATGGATCTAGGGAAATAGGTTTTACCTAACAGGACAGTGACCTGTCAAAAGAAAAAGAGCTGATGGAATAGCTTCATCTTTTTACACACTTATGTTTGGGGTTATTTTCATATGTTGGTCATGAAAAGAATCCACCATATGGGGCAGAGAGTGGCATGTCTTCCTCACAATTCACCCCCACCTCCATCTTTTGGGGCCCCCTGCAATATTTAGATTTGATTTTAAGATACCTGGTTATCCTCTTTCTGAGCAATGAAGCTCCACATGTAGGTGACTGAAAAGCATAACCTAAAAAAATCATAACCTGCAGAAGACACAAGAACCTAGATTTGTATTTCACAACGGCTAAAAAAATCTGTTAACAAAATCCTAATTAGCACAGTATTACCAGACAGTCCCAGGCATCTCATACATCTATTTTAACCACCCTACAGGGAACAAAGATGGGCATGCTTCCAAAGAATTTGCACCAGAGAAAGTTTATATCAGCTGCCACAGAGAGACAGCAGTGTCTCACTGTTTCAGCAGTGAAATGTGTTGGAACTAAGCAACATATTTCTGTCACAAAATAAGCCATCTATACTAACTTTGTCTCTAATCCCAGCGGGTTTAAGCAATTACCATTATCTTAAAAAACTGCAAACTAGACTGCAATTACTGTTGGTTGTGGCAGCTCTGTTTTTTTAGTGAACAAATAGATCAAAAATATTAATTGAATTCATGACCAAGAAACTGCAAGTATTACAACCTCATACCAATTATTCACTGCAGGCTTTAAAGTCACATTTAAATCAATGATTTTCTCATTGCCTTTGCTGAAAAGCATGTCCCAGGCACATGAGGACAAAGATGTAACCAAGGACTCCTGACATTTCCCATGCTTTTGATCATGTCTCTGGCTGTAAAAAGGCATGAGCACTCCTGAGGCAGCTGCTCTGTGTGATAGGAGCTGAAAAGGCACAAGCAGTAGGAATGACTGCTCTGTATCACACCAATTTCAGGGTTTTCTCTGTCCCTTATATCTGCCAAAAACCCGCAGGAAATTCTGAAATACAATCTGTGACTTCTCTAAGTACCTCCACACAGAAAGTAATGTGGAGCCTTGGGAAAAAAATGAATTCAGAGACATGGAGAACTTTCTTTTATGACAACATGGGAAATATCCCAGTTAAAAAAAATCCATGGAGAGGAAAAGCTTCTAGGGAATTGCTTCCAAATATTTTCTTCCAAATGCCCACTTGCTGTAAAAAATCCTTTGTACAGTTCTCTGGATTCACAAGAATCCTCAGGATGACAGTGCCAGCTACCCTCATTTACTCAAACACAAACATATTCCTCATGATTGCACTTCCTATACCATACACTTGCTTCCCAGAGTGTGATAATGAGACGGATTTTTCCCCAAAGTCATTATAATTTATTGATGTAACAGGTTGTCTTTTGATGCTCATCTGTGCATTGTGCAAGAACTGCACAAATACAGATTAAAAAATTTTTAACAGGGTAAAGAGTTTTTATAAAACATCCCAGCATGAAAATGAGTGCTCAGAGAAAACAGTAGCTCCATGCATGCTTTCAATTTACAATTTGGCTAAAAATCAGATTTAACTTCCAAACTGTACTCTCCTCCTACAAAAAACATGGATTAAATGCCTCTGCTGAGAGAGAGAAATCAGAGCACTGCTGGGTATGCACACAGGGTGTTTCTTCTGGGAAAGTATTTTGTATTGTCTGAAGCAATCAGAGAATGGGAGGAAGGACCTTCCACACACTTTTCATGCAGCTCAGCCGCCATTCCCAAACTCAGTTCCATGTTCTTTGCTGTTCTAAGAAGCTGACATACAGGGCCACCGAGGTCAAAACCTGCTGCATATGGAAAACCTTATATGGTTTATTATTTTCCCTAAAATATAAAGTATATACTTCAGAAAAAATGACTAAAACAAACCAATAAAAATTTAAGAAATGGTATTAATTCTCCAAAGTATATTTTCTTCCATGCTGCAGAATAATGGATCCACTTCAAGAAGCACCACAAGAGGGCAAGTCTGTGGAGCTGTGATCTTAAAAGCTTTAACAATCAATAAGCATATACAGAATATTGCACATTCAGGCTTTGCTTCATGGGACTAGCTGTAATCCAGTGAATAAACCCTGCATTGGGAAATACATGCTGCCTTGGGGAATGCCATCACTTGGATGGGAAACGGGATCTGAGGCAATTAGGAGAATGGACTGAGTGACCAAGAATCATGCTGCTCACCCAAATCTGGTTAAATTTCCACAGGAGGTTACTGTGTCACTTTCTGCCCCAGTATTACACAAAAAGGATGGAAATGCTCAGTGTGAGGATTCCTCCATTCTCAGAGATGAGAACATGATTTCTCTCCGGAGTTCCCTCTCCAGCCAGGTGACCAGGCACTGCCAGCCCTGCAGACAGCCCTGCTGTGGCAGCACTCACCATTCCTGTCGATGGCAAAGGGCACATCTGTGGTGACAATCTCGTAGTTGCAGATCTGGCTGTACTGGGGGGAGCAGTCCTCATCTGTGGCTTCCACCTGCAGGATGCTGTCATAAATCTTCCCCTCTGTCACTGAGGCCTTGTACACGCTCTCCTTGAATGCTGGGGAGAACTCATTGACATCCTTCACCTGAATATGGACTACTGCCCTAAAATAGGCACAGAAAAATATCAATGAGAAAAACTAATTTATTGTGACACCTCACTAACAGTTTCTTTTCAAAACACTTGAAAAGACTAACAGAACATATCTAGAAAACGATGTAAGCACCTATTAAAATATTACTGATTTTTTTTGTTTAATTTGCCCATTTTAGTATCTTAATGTGGCAGTAGGTAAAAGTCTATCGCCATGGCTTGTAGGGAGAGGGTTTCATGGTGCTCCCTGTTAAGATCTGCCTCTAAAAATGAGCCCCAGCAGAAAGTCAGTGATATCATCATAGAGTAAAACAAGCAAAGAGGAAAAAAACCATAGTCTTCCATATCCACTACCTAAAAATGGCCAGTTTACAAACATTCTTCCATATTAAGTAAAGCTCTCACCTTCTGCTGATGATAATTGTCTAATCCTTCAATTCATTACAACCCTGTACATTTAGCCCACCACGGCCTTTGGTATTTAGTGAGTAAACCCTAAAGGCCTTGCTTTGGAAGGATTTGCTTTCTGGTTTGATAGGCAGAGGGACACAGAAGGGATCTTCTGGAGCAATGGCAGAGCTGCAGTAAAGGCTGGGACCCGAGGCAGCAGTGTGTGATACTAGACAAAGTCTGGTGGCACTGGGCCAGACTTCATTTAGTCAAGATGGGACAAAACTTTCCACAACTGTATTTCTACCAGATTGTTACTGACGTGTGTTGGGGGTTGAATTTGTCCCTTTTCTTTCTGTGGAATTTTTCCCATTGTTATGCTAAGTATTTGGGCTACACCCAGAAGCTCAGATAGCTAAGGTAACAATTTCTCTCGAAGGGGGGAGGAGAGGGGCAACACCGGAAAAGAAGAGTTGGGATAAGGGGCCTGTGCTCTGCCTCTCACTCGTCTGGCTCGGAGCAGGACGGTCGCTAGAAACTCCGCTCTGCCACGCTGACGTGGGAGCTGCCTTCCCTGGCTGTGGGATCCCGAAACCTCCCTGCTCTGACACTCTCCTGCATCTCCTACCAACTTCAGCATATCCTGTTGGAGCATGAGGACTGACCCTGCCCTGGGACCTGTGAGCAGCTTCTCCCCTCTGCCCTTTCCCATTTTGGGACACAGACGCCATTCCCCACAGCGCCCCTCCAGCCACGTGGGATCACTGAGAGCTGGCAGGCAACATCAGAGGGGCAATCGCATCACAAAGGAAAGGTGTCCACAACCAGAACTGTTTACTGGATTTTCTGCTCTGTTGCTGTTGATCTCGCAGTTATTGCTGTTGTGTTTTGTTTCCCTTGTTACATATATATATATATATATATATATATATCAGTAAAGAAGTGTTATTCCAACCCCCATGTCTTTGCCTGACAGCCCTTTAATTTCAAAATCATAGTAAAGTGAAGGGAAGGGGGTTTATGCTCTCCTTTTCAAAACGACGCCTCTGTGTCTTTTAGGAAATAACCTGTCTTTCAAACCAAGACAATGTGAGAGGGGGAAACATAATAAAATTTGATATTGTGAAGCAAAACCTGTTTCTGTGATTTGATGGTTATCTGCTATTGCAGACTTCCTCCTAAATCTGTATTCTTTTTAAATATCCTGAAACCTTCAGCATGCATTATAGACCTAATTAAGTTTTTAATTGTCGTGTGTCCTGGATGAGCAAAAGGAAGAATGATTACTATAAATCATTTATTATAATGGCTCTTAGCAAAACTAACTATTTGTACAGCACTTATATATCTACATGAGTTAAATTCATCTTTAATGACAAATGGTCTGGAGCTTAGTTTCATGGATTCAAAGGGAAAAAAGGCACTGTGCCACCTGAGCTTGTTCAGGGAACTGGCACCACAGTAAAAAGTACCACCTACTGACCTTCAATACACTCCTCTTCAGAGGACTTAACTTTCTCAGAGACTCACTGGACAAAAGCTGAGGTCAGACACTGTTCAAATGTGACACTGCTCAGCTTATGACATACATATACTCAAAAAAGGGGATGATTCCTCTCTTCTTACCATTTGAAATGAGATGAACAGAGAGAAAACCAATTTAAAAATTGCAAATACCAATTGAAAGCCAGCTTCTATGACCTGGATGTATTCAACATGAAAGCAAGAATGGAAAATAGAAACTAAAACTGAGGTGAATTTATCCACTTTAACGGGGGTCCTGTCCAAAGCTTTAACTGAAGCAAACAAAAAGGAATATATTTTCTAATAGGAAAAAGGAATGAAAAAATGGGTGGAATATTGCAACAATGGTTCATCTTTGTTTTGTTTGCTTTCTACCTGACAATGACGTAGAGAGAATGTATGCCAAAGCAAAAAAAAAATTTCTCCTCATTTTCACCCACTTGTGAGATTTCTTCCAGTTTGTTCCAGCTGGTCCTGACCCACAGTCATAGGCCTGGATGATGAATGTGTATTCCTTCTGCAGCTCACAGTCAATGGGACTCTTTGCTTGAAGCCGACCTTCTCCAGATGTCTTGTTCAGCACAACGGCCTCGAAGGGCATTTCTTGCCCATGGATTTTAAAAGCACAAATTTCACCTGTGAGGAACAGCACAAAACAATCATAACTGGGGGGCGGGGGGGTGGAAAGTCTTATGCACTGGAGTGACACCTGCAAAGTTCATTTGCATTTCACCTGCTGTTCCAGAGGGGAAAAATACAGACTCAGGCACCAGGTCATTGTGTATCCAAAAGGGCCATTAAGCAGGTGCCTGTGCAGTGGGATGTGCTGAGTGCAGCTCCAGGCACACTCCTCCCTCTTCCTCCAGCAGTACTAAATGGTTTCTGAAAGCCCAAGGGGCCATTCCATATGGCACCAACAGCAACGGTGAGCTAAAATATTTTTTAACTAAATTAAGAGACTGTATTTATTTAAAGAAAATAGCAACAAGAAAAATGATGATACTTCAGAGGTGTCTTTTTTTAACTGCTGTCACTCCCTGAGCCACTTGAGCTGCCAGGTGGTAGCAGATGTGAAGATTCTTGCAATTTAGTTTCCCAGTAGTGGAAAAACTAATGGTGCAGAACATGGGCACATTCAAAATACATCCTTTTTTATTTACAGACATACATCATCTTTGGAACAGAAGTAGTTGAAGGCACACAGACAAGTGTCCCTTTTGGACATCTCAGTCACCCACCCACACGGGGCGGGTCATACATGAGTGCCTTCTTGGCAGCAGCTTGCTCAGCCTCCAAACTGTTTCCTAATGTAATAGATCCATAGCATCTCTCAGAGGAGTTAGAGAACAGAACAGATGATATAGCAAGGACTAAAAAAAATTGATTTGGTCACAAAAGACAACGTAAAGAATCTTGTGAGAATGTGAGACTGGAATGGGAGAAAAGACCCAGTTTCTGGTGTTCCTTTTTTTATCCTTCATAATGATAGCAAGGATATGCACACAAAGTTAATTTTTAACTACTCCAGAATCCAACTTTAAAAATGAAATATTTATACAAGGATCAATGTGACTTAAATATTTTTATGACACATTAAACACATGCTCTTTTATGAGCAAGTCAGTCTTGGGACATGCATTATAGATTCAAAGCCGTCTCCCACTCACATAATCCTTTTCTGTTTATTTCCAATTTACACTTGCAGCCTTTTGAAAATCTCCTTGCCAATCATATCCGAGCCAAGTACGAAATTCTAAATTAACTCTGAATCTATGACCTCTAATTCAGGCCTGGCTCCTCTTTTTCTATTACAATATGTTGTTTATTTTTGCGAAAGAGGACAGTGACTTTGTAAAAGTGCAGAAGTTCATAATTCCTATTATGAGTGAAAAATAAAAAATGGCAAGGATGTGTGTGCAGGGAGGGTGGGGATTTGGTACACTGAGGTATAAACACAGGATTTTTAGACTATTCCCTCAACTATAATCACACAGGTTTCCCTTTATGACCACAGGAGCTGAAGCTTTGCTCAGATACATCCACTGACATTTAGGCAGACAAATCCCACACTTAAGAATTGCAGTCAATCCTGTGAATGTCTTTAGAGGAGCAGCACACAGTTGTTTTGGTAATTCTGAGGCACTGAAAACATACATTAGGCATTGCTTAGACATTTTCCTGCTGCACCCTCTCCCTCCAGGGGTGTGAAAGGGCTGTGGAGTTGCCCAGAACAAAGCTGTGCTCTTTTCCAAGCTCTCTGCTGTTCGCCCTCAGTGAGCTCAAATATTTGGACTACAGAAGAAGCAATGGACTTTAGCCTGAGAATCAGATTTTCAAGAAGACTAACACCTTGCACATTGATAAAAGCAGGCTGTGCAGTGGTAATGAACTGTGCACAGGGGCCAGAGCATGAGATGAAGAGAAGGCTGAAGGGAAGCAGCTTGTTCAGCTTTCATCACGGGCACTGATCACTGAGTTTGTATCCCACTGCTGTCCCACACAACCTTTGAAAACAAGTATTCACATTTCCTTGTAACTTCAAAACAAAACATTCATCTGAAATGATATTGTGGATTTCAGTTTTATTTTAATTGAAAACAAAATAAACCAGTGCAAACATGGGAAGTCTAGAGGCAAACACTGTTTTTTCTGTTCTATAAAGACTGGCCTTCATAGTTTCTTAATAAAGTTTTTCTCAGATGCACAATCCATCAACAGAAATCTTAACTTCAGTGGTTTGTGTTTATTATTTTATTGATCCACTGTTTAGTTGCAAACAAGACAGCATTTGCAGATGTCCAGATAGTTCTTAAAAAAGAGAAATAGCTCCAGGCAGAAAAAAGTTCTCTCAGGCCTAATCTAAATATTTATCACTTTTCCCTCTCCAAAGGCAGACCCCTAATGCAAAGCAATCATAGGAGCAGCACATGTTCCAGTTAGTTCTCAGCAAGTATTTTAGAAGTCTCTATATCCTGCTCCTATACAAGATACTCCAGCTTTAAATAAAACTCTAATTTTGTCCCATATTCCCATTTGCCAAAGATAAAATAATGACAGCTCCATGGATATGGTGAGATATTTGCAAAAACACTGCAAAAACCCCACATACACTTCCAGAATGTGGCTGCAGAAACCTGCTTATTTGAAAACAACTGCAAATGTTTCTTAAAATTGGGTAAGATTTTTTTTCAAAAGAAGGGCTGTATTGCTGTTTCCAAAGAAATGAACTAACACTGTTGAAAATTTTAAATGTATAGGATCATTACATTTTTTAAAAGGTTATCTTAATGGCTGTATTGCAAGTAGAAATGATAAGAGAGTTGTACGAGCTGCAAAAAAGCAGAAGATGATGTAAGGTCCACTGCCAGATGCACATGCATTGACAGATATATAGAACTATTATTATTAAGCATTACAAACAGTGTCTTTAAAACATAACAGATACTATTTCTCATTATTAAATAGAGCTACAGGGCTTCATTTCAACTCAGCTGAGCTAACCCCAGACCTACATGATGCCAATGGGAACTGCCAAACTTATCTTACTGGGGTCTTAGGGAAGTTTGGGTTTGTAACTCACTGGAGAAAAAGCAGGCAGGGTTTCTCTCCTACTCAGACTCACCACTGAAGTTGCATGACCTTGGCACCACCTTCCTCCCATCTCCTTTGCAAGGTCGAAATAATAAGAGTGAAAACGGGGACATTGTTTTTTCTCCCAACAGATAACCCAGCAAAATTCTGTGCTTTGTTCTTAATTTCATTTGAATGGGTTTGGGAGCAGGTGGATATAGGATTTTGTGATCATATAAATGGTGGTAGCACTGAATTGTGAAAAAAAGGAGAAGTTGCTGACACCATGTAAAGGTAGAAGCACATTCATGAAATCCTATAGCAATTGCCAGGGCAGAGAGAAAATATCTCTTCTCCCGGGTCAGGAGGCACACTCAGAGGGCTTCCAATTGCTTCCTATAAAACCTTCTGCTGCAGGGTTGAACTCTGCTGAGAGTTTCGTTTTAATACATGTTTTAACTAAACTCTGGACACGTTTTTTCTTCAAATCACTCAGACTGTCATTAGCCATAAGCACCTATTAATTTTGAAGTCTGCATTCTTTTATGTTTGAAAGCCTTGGTAGATCCATATGTTACTACTGCAGGGATAATAAGGATATAATTTCCTCTGTAAAAATTGTAATAGCCTGAACAAAAAGCTACTGATGGTTCATAATTTCTGAAACATAACCAACAAATTTATCCACTGTTTGGAAATTGATAAAGACAATGTTTCACATTCAGTCACATTTACATGCAAGATTTAGCGATTACAAGACTTAATCTATAAAACCGTATTACAAATTACTGCCTTCTATATGAAACACCAGATTCATGGTTCAATCCCTGATGTTACTCCTTTAATAACTACACAGCCTCATTCACTTGAAATCAATTTCAGAAGTTATTAAAAAAACACTGCATGCTTATATGGCCTTTCACAGCTCCCTTTGCTACTTCCTCAGCCTTCAGCACACCAAGAATACTGACTTCAGATGGAAAGCTGTGCTCTCTGACACTCCATCATTGGCATCAATAGGTAAAAAAGGCACCAGCTGTGTGTGAATCAGGAATTCCCAAACGCTGTTTCACTGGGCTGGCTGAGGTTCAGCAAGGGCAGGCGCTGGGCCACCACAAGCCTGCATTGCTCCAGGCTGGGGCACAAAGTGCCCAGCAGAATAGGACCTGGGGGTGCTGGTCAACAGTGCCTGAACATGAGCCAGGTGTGCCCAGGTGGCCCAAAAGGCTCATGGCACCTGGCCTGGACCAGTGTGGCCAGCAGGACCAGTGACTGTCCCCCTGTACTCAGCACTGGGGAGGCCACACACCAAATCCTGTGCCCAGTTGTGGAACCCTCACTGCAAGAAAGACTCAGAGAGGGGAACAGAGCTGGGGAAGGGTTGGAGCACCAGGCTTGTGAAGAGCAGCTGGGGGAGCTGGGGGGCTCAGTCTGCAGAAATGGAGGCTCAGGGGAGACCTCATTGCTCTTGGAGGTGAGGCTCAAGTGGCATGGGAGTCGGTCTCTTCTCCAAGGTAACGACTGATAGGGTGAATAAATGGCTTCAAGTTGCACCAAGGCAGGTTTAGGTTGGATGTTAGGAAAAATGTGTCCACCAGAAGTGTGGGTCAGGCACTGGCACAGGCTGCCCAGGGCAGTGCTGGCATCACCATCCCTGGAGGGATTCAAAAGACATGTGCATGTGGGACTCAGGCACATGGGTTAGTGATGGGCTTGGAAGTGCTGGGTTAATGCTGGACTCAATGATTTTAAAGGTCTTTCCAGCCTCAGGGATAACTGCATGCTCAGGCAATCCCGTGATTCCTCATGGAACGGAGCTCACACTGCTGCGTCCAGGACATGTCACTGTGTGACTACACACATGGATTTGTTCCTGAGACCGTCTGTTAACTTCAGCTACATTTTAAAGAGATTAATTGTTTCCCTCAAGTGCTATAAAACGATGCAGCTCCACAATACAGAGATGCTACAGAAAAAGCATAGGGGTGACAAAGAGGTCACATCTCACTAAACAGCAAGCAGAGTACACAAAAGTGTTCTAAAAGCTCAACAAGAAGAAAAGCTTCAATTCTATCTTGTACCTTTTAGGTAGCAGTAAATCAAATGTGAAGCTCAAACCTCTAGGAAAACAGGCTTCCTTAGTTCGCTTCTGACAAAATTACTCAGTTACATTCATATCCTGTTCTAATTTTATTACTCTCTAGCCTTTTATTACACTTCCATGTGTGTTCTTCTCTAACGTGCAAATCAACATAGATAATCCTTTATTTAAAATTAAGGTTGCAATTTTATACTTCCTGAGGTAAGCACAGAGACCCTGGACGATCCCAAAGTGCCTAAGAATCAAAGCCCCAGGATCACATGGCAAATCCACTCCCACCTTGAAGGAGACAAAAGCCCTGTTCAGGACAGGTACATATCAAGTTTTGATGCAAAGAACAGGCAGAAATGCCATGATCAAGGTGTTACAGTGACCTCCAAAGCTTTGCACATGAATGACAACAACACTGCTCTTTCCTTAGGTGTGTCCTTCAAGAAACTAATTCAGCTCCATGGATCCATCAAGTCCTGACAGAGGTATCTGACAGTCACCACTAATGAATCTTCTCCATACACTACATTCCACCAGTGGCTTCCAAGAATTTTATATAACCTGTGGATTTGCTTCTGGCATGACTTTCCTCTTGTTCTAACTAAAAGTTTATCAACAAAATTGAACTACTCTCAGTATGAATCAAATTTGAATCTTTAAGGCTTTACATGTGGATGGAAATCCAAACACAGGCACGCTGTTCTTGGAAAATTTATCAGCAAAGATCTCTCCTGGAATTTGGATGGACATTTGCAAATGAGTACCCCAATGGGACACTGCTCAGTTGGCTGTTTACTCAGAAATATAGCACTGACCCATGACATGCTGTCAATGTCAGACTTCCCAATAACTTTTTTACGAGTTGCTGTTTCTCTGTTTTGGTTTGGTTTTTGTTTTGTTTTGTTTTTTTTTTAAATCCAGCCTTCCATGATAACAGCTGTATACAAGTTTCTCTGCTGGAATCCTGCAAATACCTCCTGCAGTGCAGAGCTGGTGACCTTTGGAGTGTCTCTGTGCCACTGGGAAGGTTTGATAAGATTTCTATCACAGGCTGTAGCTACTGTTTAAATAATTATAGAATGCAGAAGGTTATGTTTTGAAGGAGGAAAGGGCAGTTGTTTGGGAAAAGGAGGGAAAATAATAATTAGAGATGCAAAATACCTGTAAGGATAGGAAAAAAAATAAGGTGGTAACTACTGTATATCCTCTTCCAGCTCATTTAAGTCAATACTATTAACTTACACTGAGGTATTCATGCCTTAATATAATACCAAAAACTATTATTTCCTCATATCTAATTTTATGGGCAACATGCTCTGCAAAGCAAGACCATAAATCCACTGCTATCCTTCCTGTTCTATGGATTTTAAACTGGAAGAGGGGGAAATTGCACTTGCACTTCAAGTAATTCATTGTTGCCATAAGCTCACACTAAATGAACCAGACTTCATCCTTCTGCTGAAGCAGGGACCAATTGCTCAGGATAAAGAGATAATTCTGTGGGCAGCATAAAAGCAGCAGTGATATCTGGGTTTCCTCCTGGCTCCACAATTAGTTTCCCTACTCTACAATTCTGTTTACATAAATTTTGCTTAAAAAGTGTCATTTTTCTGGACAAACTATGATTCTAGTGAGGTACCTGACCACATTGCTCTGTTGGAATCCCCCACTGCTAAGATGCACATCCCACTCAGGTCTGCACTCCAGCTCAAATGATGGAGAACTGATAGATGTTTATTTGAAAACTACAATAAACATTGAGGTGGATTAGAAAAATAAGTAACAAGGAGATAAATGTTTGTGCACATTAAGATGTGCTTAATTAACTACTGACAGTGCCTTTTGCAAACACCCTCTATTCTAAAAGCATAGAAATATAAAATATTGTCATTCCTTCCTCCCATCAATCAAACCCTTACCAAATTGACAGTCTATTGCAAATAGCTTGAAACATTTCTTAATCTTTTATTCTTTTGAAAATCTGCAAGATTCAAGAGAGGAAAAAAAGGAAGAAAGTGTGATTTTAAGAACAGTAACAAAAAAGTATAGTTTTCTAACCGATGTGTGGAGCTCCATGCCCCCTGCACCAATGGAAGGCTTTGTCAGCCCCAGGTTTCACCTCTGGAAGTATCCTGTGGATTCAGGAGTGCACCCAGTGCCACAGCCATGCACTCAGCACACAGGAGCTGCTGCCCCATTTAGTCACAGTGCTGTAGGGCACAGCACAGTGTCTCTAACAGTTACATGAGCATCACTGAGAAATATTTGTCTTGGCATTTTTTACAATGCTACATCATAATGAACTATTTGAAAAATTAATCCTGCAACTGTGTAGCTAAGCCTGTGGAACTTTATGCTCCAGGAGCCAAGTGAAGCTGTGAATTCCTCAGTTCCCAGCTGGGTCATTTTCTGTCTCCTTTTGCACAGGTGTCAGTAAGGATCACAAACACTTGTGGGTCATTGTTTTCACACACATCACCTGCACTCTGCGAGGCTGCAGGTCGCAGCTGGGACTGCAGCTTTGCAGCCCCTGCAGCACATCAAGCAGCACTTTGCTGCAGACACTCCTCTTCCAGCAAACAGAGGCCCAGATGCTCACACTGCCCTAATTCCACACTCGTGCCTGAAAGATGGGTCACAACGCTATTTCTCTCTGGATTAGTGAGTCTACACTGAGGAGAAATAGGAGATAACTTGCCTTATGAGGCCCTGACCCAATTTACTGTGCATATCATTAAAAAAAAAAAGGTGGACCTGTTTTTAAAAGAGCAACCTAGAGGTCTCTGCACATAAAATTAAAAAGGTTATTATGATGCTTGCCATAATTTTCTGCCACTAAGCACTACTGAACAGTTAACAAACAAATGCTAATAAAATATGTGAAAGTAGCTATGATGTACAATGTTCCTAAGATTTTCAAATTAAATAGAGACCTAGAATTAGGAATGTTGGCTAGTGAATATATATTGCTTACAGAATTCCTACAGTCCTACAAGCAAACCTAACACAAATATTTCCTGCAACAGGATAGGTGCTCCAACATGATCTGCTACATTTGGCTCCCTTGTGAGATACATAGAGAATAAGAAAGTAAATAAGAAAATTAGCATCACCATGTCACACTCAGAGTAGAAAATCAGCAGCTGTTTAGTCTGCAGGGAACTCAGCAGACTGACAGAAAACCTTACTTTTTAATTAAACTACTTTCCCGAGGGCCTTATATCAAGGCAGACAATTTCTGAGATAAAGCAGCTTGGAAAATGTTGAATTTATTAAATGATTACTTCCCGGAATATTTTTAAAGGCGTTGTTTTGGGGCATAGTTAGCTAATTCAAAGCACACAGTAAATGATCCATCAGTTTTTCTGTTTCTTTTGAATCAAAGGCATGAGTTAGCTCTAACTTGAGGGCTATACCAGGAACTTTGGACTGGCTAGCACATAATTTGAACAGGAGACTCAACCATGCAAACCAGAGGAGAGCCAAGTACCAGGAGCAAGGGCTGTCCTGCAAAAATAACAACTATAAAATAATTACCATATTCTATCTTTGAATAATTGTGGAGCTTGCATGGCATGGCAGCCTATGAAATGAGTTCAAAGGGGAAGTCTGGACCTTTTCAGTGGCTCCTAAACTCTTGCTAACACAGTAAAATGTCAGAGATGCATTAGGTGTCTCAGGACTCTTCCACCTTTTGCCCATGAAAACACACATGAGAGGCAAGACATTGAGTGAGAGGCTAGGAAAGGGATAAAGTGCTCACACATCCTCAAGTCTTCACTCAGCTATTTACTCTGCTGTGGCTTGTTCTTACAGAAGCAGATTAAATAAAAAATTTAGGAGCATTAATTTAATCTTGGCATGGAGCCTGGACACAAGGGATTAGCCTGTGCATCCTGCAGACATGCAGCAAAGAAGAGCATTGAGTTTAATTGTTACAAGAGTACCATATGGTTCCTCCTGATCATGGCTTTTTTTCATTTGTCTTTACTTCCACTTGCCTGTCTTTAAACAATCTGAAATAGTCAGCTCCTGATGTAAAGTCATAATTTGGATTGGATCTCTAGACAGGGTAAGTTACTTTGGACACAAATGCTTCTGTTACAAAGCATCATCTCAAATGAAAAGCAACACAGTCAAAATTATAGCATCTGGCTTTTTATCAGAATGGAAATCACGTAGTGAAGATAACAAAATTCATCAAAACAAAAAGTTAATGCACATCTCCCTAGAAGAGCAGTTGTACTCTAATTTGTTTGGACATTCAGTATTGCTTTTCCTCTTTCTAACAAAATATATTCAGTTTATCCTAATCCTCTGAGCTTCACAGTCTCCTCTTCTTTTGTTCTGTTGAGTATTTCCTACTACACATTTATAAAGAGAAGTGTCAGTGCCTTTTTATACTGCTGGTCTTAGGCCCAAGGTTGCTCCGCAGCAGCTCAATACCCCAGGAGACAGCTCCTGCCACCGACCCGAGTTCAGGCAGCCAGCAAATGTCTGTGTTTTTGTGCAGAACAGGCTTGCAGCGTTGTGGCACCCCCGGGCAGTCAGGAGAACAGAGATTTTTCAGACACAGCAACCCAAGACTGCCCAGCACAGCTTTGGGCAGAGCTGCCTTCGCCCGCTCAGTGTTTGGCACATGAGAGATGTGAGACCCTGAGCTGGGTGAGCTGACCACCTCAGCACTGCCAGCTGTCCTTGGGCAACTCCTACTCGGCATTTTGCTCCTTATTCACAGCTTTTCATTCTCCTAACAGCAGCACAAATGCTCAAGCAGTGCAAAATCCCAGATTTTTCTGAGACAGCAACTAATTCCCACTCAGCGTTTAGTAAGATGCTTGTTTTTCAATGCAGGACTGCCAGCCTGAAGAGGTCCTGATATATTCCATGATTCAGATGGGACTCCAGCTACCAGAACAATTCCAGAAGCACAGCCCCATGGCACAATATTTGTAATGGCAGGGGGATTGTGCTCCAGTAATTGCACAGCCGTGATTGTAAACAAGGCTTTTACATGGAATGGTATGGTCAGTAGGAGAATAAAGTAACTTTTCCTATATGGAAACTTAGATTAAGGTTTTTATACTCTCCTTGACATGAAAGTAACTATAATGGATATACAAACTACAGCTGTGTTCAGCCTGAAGATTCAGGACATTGAGAACTCCATTGTAAAAACAGGGGCTCTGTCCCTTCTAAGATTTTACACTGGGATATCTTATTCATATTAAATATTCAGCAATGCAAAGAGCTTTGCTTTCTGAACTGTAAATTCAAAACCACAGTGAGCTCAACATGCTGGGGTTTGTGCTTTTTATCTAACCCACTAAAAAACCCATCTAACTCACTGTAAAAACGTATTTATTTCTTCTATCTCTTAGATGTTATCCTATTTCTTGCCCTCTTGAGCAGGAGCTCCACAGAGGGCAGAAATGGTGTTGTTCAGCAGCTTTGAAGACGGTGTTAGCTTTTTTCCCCAATGTGAAATTAAAAACTACTTGAAACTTTTCATGAAACTGAGCTGTGTCAAAATAGTTGTTTCCAGAGAAAGGTCAGACTCTCAATCCAGTCCTCTCAAAACCCCCCTCAGCACTGCAGAAATGGCAGAAACATTAAAAAAAAATCCACAAAATGCTTCTACTTCAGTACAATTACATTTTTGATGGACCATAATTTTGCCAGCTCCACTATAAATATTTAATAACTTTGCTCTTTCTTTTTGGCTCCTGCTCCATGTCTGCTGTCCACTTCTGGCTGCACTAGTCTGAGAGGTGCTTGTGACTTTTAGAAAAATTAACCCTACTTGCTTCTTCAGACGTGGAGGAGCCTTGGGGTGCCAGTTCTTGAAAACACAGAGCACTTGTCACAGACTGCAGTAGGGCTGGGACTTCACCATTGGGTTTAGTTCCTACTTTATGTGAATTTGGCCTTTCTAGGAATTCCCAATCGCTGGATTTATTGTCCTCAAAGCATGTGTGGTCTTGCAAATATTTCAGTGTCTGGGGATGCACCAGGGTCATTGTTCCCTCACCTTCTGCCTCAGATCAGCCTCTGAGTAAGTCCCTGCTGCAAGTCCTGAAGGAATGACAAAAACTCTAAAAGTGGACTGAATTCAGTGGAATCCAATGTGAAACAAACCATGTTGTGGATACATATTTCAGTTTCACCTCTACATTGAAGTATTTGTGGATTTACGATCTATTCCTTTAAATTACTTAAAATCTTTCCTTCTTTTGACATATTTTGCATCTGTAAGAGTTAAGACTGCTGTGGGAGTTTTGAGAGGTCTGGATTTAAATATAGACATAAGCCTTTGCATACCAAACCCTTTTAATGTTTTATAATGTGAACTCCCAAGGACAGTTGTGTATCAGTTTTTTGAGCAAATGAGATACCACATTAAAAAAAAAAACGACTGCCTGAAAGAAGAGGTGAAATTAAAAGTGCAGGATCTTACTGAATATTTACAAATTTTGCATTGCCATCAATGGCAAGAGGCAACCACTTTTTGAGTGCTGGTAAAATCCATAATTGCTACAGGCTAAATTAACCTTGGGTATCCGAAGTGCAATAAAACTAAATGTTGTAGTACAGAAATGAAGACAGATCTCACAGTAACCAGCAGCTGTTATGAGTAATATCACAGTTCTTGCTGAGAGATTATTTTTCTACTTAGTCTGTATTCCACCCCCACTTTCATTCTAGAAAGTGAAGACCAAAGCTTATTTTTTATGCTTTAGGAGCTATGGCTGAACTTCAGTTGCAATTTAATTTTTAATCTGAAATTAATGGAATGAAGGATGCAACTATTAAAACCAAACATGTGCAATATAAAGCAATAAAAAAGTAACACCACGTAAGTTCCACAACAATAAATTATTCCAGCAATTCAGAAAGTGCAAATAAATATCTATATAGTTTCTATTTAACTGTTCCTCAACAGTGCAAACAAACAAATTATATTTGCAGTTTCTGAAGTAAATTGTAGTATTAATTTGAATACATCTAGTAGGAAACACAAAGTATTTTATCAAGATGCAAAGTTAATTCGAAGCCAGTTTTGTGGTTACCACTCAATAACATCGAGTGGCATTTGCATTTATACCTTCACAAGTGGTCAAACAGAATTTGGCTGTGGCAGAACTTAGTTGTGTATGCTCAGCTCTAGCCCTGGGAAGCAAGTGCTGTGTTGACACAGGTTTTAGAACAGCCATTTACAGAACTGAACTTTTGGGTGACAGATGTGTTTTTGGAAGGAGGAACTGAGTAACTGCTTTTCAAGCCATTTGCTGAAAACAGCTTCTCTGCTAGCTTTTATTCCATGTATTTCTGAACATTCTGATTTAATTTAAAAGTGGTATTTTCTCTCAGTGGATATGGTGCAAAGCTGTCTTCCAAGAATGATCAATAATGGCAGTGTTATCTGTACTGGCTGGGTTATTTCACTCCAAGTCACCCCTACTTGCTCTGAGGACACAAATGCCACTGAGAGTGTCCTGTCCTCTCAGCCCTGAAGCCACAACTCACACCGAGTGACCAGGATTGTTATCACTCTCCTGCCACAGCATTAGCAGCCTTGTTTACTGAAAACCTCATTTCCAAATGGATGGAGTCAATGCTGATGCTCGAGGATTCACTGGAAATTGCAGGTGGTTACAAAGCCTAAAGACCAGGCTGTCTGCCGTGATCATATTTGAGATAAGTAACAGAATTGTACAAGTGGCTTTAAGGGCATATTCTCAACACAGAGGGATCGAACAGTTGTCACGGAGAGCCCAAGGAATCCTTATTCTCATTATATACTTAGAACATTTTGTCTCTGTAAGACTGGGCTGAGTTTTTAGATGCAACAGTTTAAAAAAGCTTGTGATTTGTTTGCACACTGAGCACAAAGGAAATAACGAAACAGAGTGACAAAGAAAGCACTGCTTTAACAGGGAATTAGCCATGCTTGTGTCAAGGCTCTTGTCTGCAGGGCAGAGCTGCACACCATGAGACCATGGGGGCCACCTCACAAAGCCCAGCAAACACTGGGGAACAACTGGGATTCAGCACCAAAAACTGCCCCCTTGCACATACCCTTGTTTGCTGGCATGGCTTTCTGGACAGGGCGCTCTCCTGGGGACCAGAAGAACCCAGAGAAACAGGTGCTCTCAAGCAGGTAAATCATACCTGAGTGAAGTTCTTCGAAGACTCCACAAATGCATTAACACCACTTCTGTGGTTAATGGAAAATAAGCAGCCTCAACTGGCAAAACCCCAGCAATGACCCTCATCATCCTCCCAGTGTTGCTCCATAATCAGCACACTATGGCTGTCAAAATTACTTATTCAGATACAATGACAGCTCACTTGGCAGATTAGGACTACTTAAAGAGCCATAATTGTACAGAGATATGCAGCTGAGGAACCCTTGAAGAATTTTGAATATTACAGGTCTGATAAATTAGATGATAATGAAAGGAAAATTATTTAAGCACTTCCCATGTTTCACAAGTTGTGATTTTCAACTTAGCAGTGCTACTTTACATCTACAAACCATATTCTGCAGATGGGGTAAAAAAGGCTTCCCAGCTGTGGCACTGGTGCAAGTGTGTGTGATAAAGCCTGAAAGAAACACATTTGGCCCATTCCAGGTGGAGCAGCAGCTCATTCTCCTCTGGAATTCAGGGAATTCTCAGAAGGGCATGTTGGTATGTGTGCACTGCACAGAGCAGGTGGGGAAAATACCACTAAAACCCAAACATACAGAAACTTCCTGGCTCAAAAAGACATGAACCCTTGGTATCTGTCCCTGCTCAACAGGAAAGGCAGTGACATCAAGAAGTGACTACAGCTTTAATCCTGTGCCAGGCTTGCTTGGTCTTTTGAAATGGTTTTCTCTGGTTTCCTTTCCCCAGTGGAACAAATGTGTGAAATTTCAGATGCATAAGCTGCTTATGCACCACTGCCCTCTGCTCTAGGCAGTCATTTCAGAGATTCCCTCCTCCTCCCTCTTTATTCTTTTTTGTTTTTGTGGGAGTGTAGGATCGTATGTACAGGAAAATGGACATGTACTAAATGAACCAGCCTAACCTTTTGAATTAGGTCATCTCTGTGGATGAAAAACTGATGTTGCAAGGAGAAATACGCAGAAAGTTGCTGACAAACCTAGGGGTGTCAACCCCAGGAAAATGACACTTAGAGTATCAACCAATTCGATGAAGAAAAAGATGTGTGCTTGCCTCGTGGACAATACAGAGCTACCAATGAAGAGATGTGTGGACAAAGTGGAGCTACCAGTGAAATAATGCATGACTATGTAATCTAAGATAAGAAGTAAATATAAACAATGTCTGGAAGCACAATAAATGGCTTATGCTTGATCCACATTGAATCATGCAGAGTCCTTTGTCTCCTCATGGGGGTTTTCTGGTTTGGTTTTTATTCGTTTAGATTTTTGGGGTTTTTGTTCGTTTGTTTGTTTGTTTTGTGGGATAGGGCAGCAGAAGGTGATGGAGGAAGAAGAATCAAGTGTTTTGCTAAAACAGCCAGTTTTTCTTTTTCACAGTTTTACATTCTGGGCAGAAGGCAGTCAGGTAACAGTATTGATAATGACCTTTTTTTTGTTTTAGTGATGAACTAGATGATAAACTAGATCTCGCTCACATCAGTTTATTCATAGCATTGTTCCACTGACCTCAGGAAACTTTTCTCTGTTTTTACAGCCAGAAGGGAATGAAATAAGCACAATAATACCCGGTGACAGCTGCAAATGAGACATTTTAGGGGAGGGGAATTCCAGATCATTAATGCCTTTTTCCACTGTGAACAACACACCAACATTTATTGTTTCAATAGTGCATATCCACTGTCAGTGTAAAAAACTGTGCAAGAGTCTGTGTAAATTCACTGGAGATCTCAAAACAATAATTTAAAAATTTATTTTTACTGCTACCAGTCGCTAGTACTGTGACCTATAAATCAAAGATACATGGGTACAACCACACCCAGAAACTGATTCTATTTGCCATAACAGAGGAATAAACAGGTGCTTTTACATCTGCCCTGAATTATATTCTCTTAGCCTGCAAACAGAAGTAAAATATGGATGTGGAATGGATTATATGAAAATACAACCACAGTGCTACTCTGACAGGAGCTTTGGAAGGATGTTTAACAGATTGTGCTATCCAGGACACCTTGACAGCACCATGAGAGATCCCTTTGTTTTGATCATAAGGGAAAACAAACAAACAAACAAAAAGAATCAGAAATTCTTTAGGTGATACNAAAAAAAAAAAAACAACAAGGAAAGGAAATCTGAATGTAAAATAAAAAAAACCAAAGCATGCAAAACATTCACAGTCAAAATCTACTGTGGAGATATGAAGTTTAAATAAAATGATAAATAAATGATATGACACTTTCTTTTAGAAATTATTTTTTGTGCTGTTCCCTTACCCTCCTCTTTTATTCTTTAATACTTGTCATGGCTTAAAAAAGATTTCAAATATTTTTAATCCTTGCTACGAATTTGCATTATGTCCAGCAGACCACCACTGAGTTCACAGGCAGGGTGGGCACCAACACATCTGCTTTGGACCAAGCTCCCCGCTCTGGGCACTGGAGATCTGCTGACCCCAGAAAGGTTTCCCCTTTCCAAAGCATTATTGTGAGAATGCCTTTTAATGACTCATGAAAATTGCTTTATATGAAACTCTGCCAGCCGAGCTTTTCATCTCCAAACAGCCACCAAACAGGTCCTAAGGTAGGAATGTCACTAAAAACCTCATTTTTCTGTGACTACACAGAAATTCTTGACTGAATGTAGGTGTAGATCTTCCAAGAAAAAAACAAATCACATCTCTAAGAAAGAGCATCCCTCTTAAGGTTTCTTTTTAACCAACTTTCAGCCTCCAACCAGTATGCATTTAATGTTCTCTTCAATATTACCCAAGGCAGTATAAAATATATTGAGAGTTTTTCTTCAGTTTATCCTCAGATAGAACAGAATCATCTTCTTCAAAGAATGATTCAATTCTTTCCTCTAAATACAGTTAAAATAGCAGTAAATGCATCTCATCAGTCCAGCTACTCAGGATTCATTTTTCAGAATAGATTTCTGCTTATAGAGATATTTATTTTCTGGTTTTCTATAGGTTTTCCTAGTGAACAATTTTGAATCCATTTACCCATACCAATTCCCCATAAAAGACTGTCAGCAATATCTTGCAGAATAGGTAGTAATATACAGCATCAATGACTTGAAATTAAATGAAGCCACAAGAGAAACAGTGAATTTTACCCAAATTGCTGCCACCACAACTGCATTTTAAAGCTGTTGGATATGTGTTATTTCGAAACAAGTGCTTTTATTTATTTCTTTTTTAAAAGCAAAAACTCTTGGTCTCACCTGCTGTGCTATGAAAATCTCTCGTCAGAGAAAGCATCTGACAAAGTTACAAAATTTCCTAATGACCAGGCTTCCTTAGACCCCTCTTGGGATGTTGGCTGAAAAGACAGAAACCTGGTCTAGCATGTGGTTTAACTTTCAAATGCTTCTTGGTATTTAAGATGTATTTAGATAAAATGAGAAATAGGGATGGTAAAGAATTCATTGTCAAACAGAATCTTTGATGAGTAAAAGTACTTCATCAGATTAGAACTTGTTTTCACTTACTGAAATTTTAAATGCATTCTAAACCTCTTTTCCTAATTGTGCTGTTCATTAAGTGAGGGGAAAAGGTATTTACAGGTTTAATACCCAACACAAAATTTCTGTAATGTCAGTGACCTCCTTTATATATATAGACCATATATTACACACTTGAAGGTGCTATTTAAAACAAATTACTGTAAAAAGGAAGCAAAATTTCCAGAGAGGAAGCTATGAATATTAAAGGTAGGAAGAGAAAAAAGGAAAAGAGAAATAATCATGTATTTTAATCTATTATTTAATTAGATACTCCACAATGGAGGAAAAAAAAAAAAGACATGAAATATGCAGTGCATTAGGAGAAAACTACGCACAGTTTCAAATTATAGTATGGAAAAATTAGACTTTTTCCATCACTATGCAGTTCAGTCTACAGCGTAATACATATTTTAATATTCAGCTTCAAAGGATTGTCTTTAATGGCAGCATTTCATTTCTTTTCAGGAAAGACAGATGAGAACTAGATGGAATGGAAACATCGTGGTAATTCTGCCATGCCGAAATATATATAATTCAATTAACACACGTGGCTGCAGCCTCAAATGAAATTAATGAATTGCAGTGTCCAATATGCCTTTAAAACAATTTAAATGAAGTCATTATTAATGTAATAATTAATGCTCCTAGTAATCGACAGGCCCTGCTTTTGTTGCCATTAATGTATTCATTTACTTGACAGGCTCTTCTTAAGTATAGGGAGAGTGATTTTGAGGTGTTTTCCAGCAGGCAGGAAAAGGTTTAGCAGCAGAAGTATGTGGACATTTCAAACCAAATCATGGTGCAGAAAATCAGACAGTATTTGCAAACAAATGGTTTTGCTGACCACTCCACTCCACAGTTCTACCACAACTGTGCCTTGGTGGATGGCACCTGGGAATAAATCACTGCATTTTACTAACACTGAAAAATCTTTTCAGTGGTTTTTGCATGAGACACTCCATAAGAATTCACACTGCCCAAGACTCTGTGGGATTTCAAACACAGTCACTTGGGCACTCTGGAGGCAGTCTCTAAAGGCACAGCTCAAACCCTTTCTGCCATGGCAACTCCCACCTGTGAAAGAAGAAAAGCAAAAGCAAATGTAGGGATCTCGTTCCATTATATGTAGGACCAACAGTTATTTCTCCCATCCAGCAAGCATTCAGCTGGAGTGGCAGCTCTGGGGACAGGGACTCATCTAGAACTGCACAGCTCCCACAGGACCTGTGAACACACAGGGTCTGTTCCATCTCTCCTGCACCCTGGAGACCTGCCCGGGCAAACAGAGGAGGGTCAGTGCCAGTTTCCTACAGAAAGTCATTTTCTGGGGGATCCACTTGACCATGGGTAAAAAGAAACAGCAAAATAAAAAACCCAACCTGATGCAACTTCCCCAGCCACTTGTGTTTGCGTGGAGAAAGGCAATATAATATGGCAGCACATATCCTACAGATAAAGCCAGCTTTTTTCCATGTGAGAACATTAACTTCAAATGCTAGAAGGAAAGAGTTTTCATTTGTGAATTAAGTATTCAACGATGGAATATTCATTTATTAATATAATCCATTTCTGACTGTTGTACTACTGAAAAAGTAGTTTGAAAGTATAGAAATCATCCATGAATTTTAATTAGAGTCTATCAGGGTTTGGGTTTCACCCTTCACCTTTTATAAACTGACACTAAATCACTGCTCTCTAATAGAATATATCAGAATCCCCTCATTCAGGCTCCCACAGACCAGAAAGAACCAAAAGCCAGCCCTGCTGGTGGCTTGGTTCATAGAGGTTTCTGCTGCAGTGTTCTGATGTCCCTGAGAACTTCTAGCTGTCTGTGTAATGCCAGAAAACATCTACCTGCTACTCATGGGAAAAGGTTTTTTTACAGTAGCTCTGCATAATGAATCATTTTGAAATATAATTTGTTTTTAAACCATGAAAAATCTGATATATTCCTTCCATGTTGAAATATATTATTAAGAGGTCATTTGTCTTGAATAAAACTCTGTGGGAAGTAAGGGTTATTTTAAATATTGCTGGTGTCTGAAAATTCAGTGAACAAAAAGAGAGTGCCCAATGCCCAGAAATAAATGTGCATGATTGTTGGAAAAGAAATGTTAAGATACAGCCTCATATTATGGGAAAATAATTTTCACTCGGAATTCATTAGCTCCTGACATATACCTCTTGTGTAATAATGTACATTTCTCTCCAGTTCCTTAAAGTAAAATCTGCAGAAATAAACCACAAACACTTTAATTGGCTTTTGTGTTGCTAGCTGAGATTAAACATGAAAAGTAAATGGGAAAAAATATTTAATGCCAGCAACCTGATCATTTTGGACCAGCAGTGTTTTCCTGCAAATGCCTTTTAAAATTCACCAACAGAATCTGAAATAATTCTTTGAAATTTATGATGTATGGATTTCACAAAAACCTCCTGAAATATTTATCTGTTTACTACTCAAAAACATACAGTACATGGGCAACTGGCAATATACTAGCATAGTAATATCATGGTATTGTTTAGGAAATCAGGAAATTGGTTTTGTTTAGGAAACCAGGAAATCATAAAAATTATTCTGAGATGGAGTTCAGATTTTAGTTCCTATTTTCTGATTGATAAAATGGGGCAGATAAGGAATAATATTTCTTTCATTATACAGTCAGTTAAATGTGTAAGCAAAAACCAGCATTAGTAGCAATATTCCCTTTCCATGATTATATTAGAGCAGAGAACCAAAGCAGGCATTCTTTTACTTAATTAAAAGAGAGGATGAAAGAAATCTTTTGAACCAGTCAAAAAGATCAGTAAAACACCCACAAAACACTATGTGAAAGAAATATAAAATTATCAATAACATTATTTATTTACCTCTCAAATGTGTTCCGCATACACAGGATTATCTAACTGAATTACCTTTATTGGTTTTTGCCTTTCCTTCTGCATCTAAATCAATATGCAAATCTATTGGCATTTCTTTAATGGGACTATATGTTTTGCTCCAGCACATCTGATCAGATTTGAAAGCACAGTGAAATTGCTGAAGCCAACCCCTCCTTTCACCATCTCATTTGTGACAAATAAATTTTAAGAGCCGGAATTCCTCTCTGGTGTGCCCAGGTGAGGTGGGAAGGCAGGAGATGACACCAACACACAGCCCCTATTCTCACTGCTCACCCTCACCCCACACTCACTGTGCCTCTTCCTCAGTTGCTCACAGAAGAATACTCATGGGAATATGTTCTGAAACAGACTGCGAGCTGAGCCAGGCTAAAAATAACTCTTTAAACCAGTGCCAAGTCTTCACATTTTGACATAACCCTCAGGGGCTTGGAAAAGCCTTTTTAAGGCTGTTTTCGCATCCATAACCAACCCACCCAAGCAAAAGCAAATACTGGTTGGGCTTTGCCTTTTGTTCTTACACTCATCTGTGTCTGCTTCACAAAGAACTATGACTTGGGTTTGTAATCTCACTGAACATTCCGAGGTGAAACCTACATATAACTAAAGGCAGAAAATCATTAGTGCCATGTCTCAGGAGCTAACCTAAACTGGATTCCTGTTTCCAGGCCTACATAGAAAAGTTTAGGGGTTTTTTGATGCCTTTTATTTGGAAGATAGTTTCCTCATTTTTTTTTTTTTTTGTATTGAGATTTCCTGTTGGTGCCTGTGGAACACAACTCCCTTTTTCTCAGAAAAAAATTGTGCTTAAATGCTCTTCCCCATGAGAGACAAACTGGGTACTTCAACTGAATGGTTGCATCATTTTATGAGCCAGCAAATGTAAAATCTATCTTCTCCCTTTCTCCCTGTTGTTGAAGGGATGGTGAGATTTTTTTGCCCTGCTTTTCCTATAATGGTGGTGTAAAGGCAAAGAGAGTATCCTGCAGCCCTTCTTTGGGGAGCAGAGCCAGATGAGGACAGCAAGAAACTGTACAGTCAATTAGAGTGGGAAAAAATAAAGTGAAATATAATCCATGAAGGAAAAGCACTACTCAGAGCAGGCAGTTAGTGTAGTTCAAGATGACTTGGATTCACACATATGAAATGAGATTGGCAGATGAAACCTAACTCAGAAAACATTGCTGTTCTTAAACCAGAGTCTTTTACTTGAGTGCACCAGAGTAAAGCCTCCCAGCTGCCTCAGCTGCTCCTCACTGGACTTAACAATAATGCACCCTCTATGACACAAGTTATACTGCTCAGCAAGAATTTGTCCTGTTATTCATGTGTAGAGCATTAAAAACACTCAAAGAAATAGAGAATCACTAAAAATGAAACAAAGCATAAAATAGCGCAGACACAAAGCTTTAACGTGTTGTTTGTTGCTATTTTCTAACTGCCCTTAGATTTAAAGCAGCCACAAACTCTATTTCAAGAACTATTTCCTCAGGAACAACAGCAGGGGTGGGTAAAGAGGAAGAGAATAATGCTGTGAGGCACCTTGTGTGCACTGCTACAGAGGGATGGTGGTGGGTCCAGCAGGTCCTTGCCCATCCTGAGCCCTGTGGCTGGCAGTCCTTGTGATGCAGTGTGAGGTACCTGTGCCAGCTGTGCACTGCTCCAGCACCTCCCTCTAGCTCTGCAAACCCCAACCAACCCAAAAGTCTGACTCCGTTATTTTTATTTTTTATCTTTTTTTAATTGGTATGTGTTTGTAGAGACATGATGTATTTAAGAGAGCAGCGGACTCCACAGAAAAGCATTGGCAAATAGGTGCAAAAATGTGTGCATTTTGTCTCTCATGGGTAAAAGCAACATTTAATCACAGTGATTCTGCAAGCAAAAGCAGGGCTTGTCTAAAGGCCAAAGATTTATCTGATATACAAAGAAACCAAGGATGACTTCTCAGAAGTATTAAAAAGCTTAATTGGGTTGTGATGATGGAGTAAGAAGTCCTATCAACCACTTTTATAATATCAGCTCCTAGCAACCAGTTATTCCAACCTCACACTCCTACCTGCCAAGGCACAGATATGGGACACAATCTGTGATAAAGTTTGTAATAGCCAAGCAGGAAATGGCAAAATTATGGGCAATTCATTTCCTCTGTGCGAATAGCCCTATTTCCAGCACCTGCAATTTTGAACTGCAGAATGATAGCATGCCAAGTTTGTGTCAATCATGGGTAATTTTGGGACTAAATAAGTAACAGGAGCCCTAAAGGCAAGCATAGGCTAAAAGCTTAACATAGTTTTGATTTTAACTGTTAAGTCAGCTGTAATGTTGACTGGCGCTGGGTCAGAGACAGAGGACACGACACTCTGTGATTCGTGTGACAAAAGCGTTTTTATTCTTGTGAACTCCCTTAAATAGAGAGTTTGGAGTTCCCGGGCATACATATATGATTGGTTGGGAGTTTGGATTGCTCAGCTCTCTGACCAATGGCTTCTGCAGCTTAAGATGGAACTCACTGGGTGAAATCCCTGTTTGGGTTTGAATATATCCTATCACTGATCACCTAAGGGGCCTGTTTATCAAACCAGGCTGCTTGAAACAAATCTCTTATCTATAGTGGCATTAATTGCCCAGCTACAAGCCAGCTTGTGCTGTGACAGTCACCCAACATTCCCTCAGTGAGAAACTTCAGTAATATTCTGAAGCAGGTATATGTTCTTTGTATATGTATTTTTTCCTTTTGTGTCTTCCTAAAGGAAGTCATATTAGAATCACTTGGTCTTGCATTGTCTTTCTAACCTTTACTACTTAGAACCCAACATTAATGTATCAGCTGCCCAATGTGTGATAGAGGCAATCAAGGCTAAGTCTTCTCAATTCAACCAGCAAAATGGAAGTGCACTGCTCAGTTTAAAAAGTACTTTGTGCCATTCTCAATTTCCACACCAGCTAATTCTGTGACAAATTCTCTAATTCTGAGACTCACCTCTGACACCCTGACAATACCGAACAATGTTTTCCCCTCTGTCTCCTGTATTATCAGGAGAATCTCACAGGCTTTTTTTACCCTGCTATTCTTCTGTCCTTGTCCCCCTTCATCACAGATCACAAAGCAAAGATATGCTCCTTCTCTGCTCCTCTTATCAGCCTAGGTAACACATCCCATCATGTCCTTTGATGCAAACTGCCTGCTCAGCCTGAGCAGTCTCCATCTTTCCTCTCACAGGGTAAGGATGTACTACCTTTCCTTGCCTCATAAAGGATCCAACCAAACCAAAACAATCCACACCCTCTCCATCGTTTGCCTATCCATACATTTCCCTGGCTGTGTGGTGGCCCTGATGATTCCATGTGTAGTTTCTTAAAGCCAAAAGTCTTTATAAAAAAAAAAAATTCCACCCCATCTACTCTCAGAATTTACTGGAATCTCCCAAAGTCAACACATCCCTGTCCATTTAAAACGTGGAAGGATTTGGTCTCAAGTCATCATGAGATGCACATCTGAGATTCTTCAAGCTTTCAACTCTTAAGGACCACTGCAAAATTTACACTACAACACATTTACATTTCATAAACTTGTAACATTTACTGTGTTTGAGACATTACTCCCCACTAACTTTTTTACAGCTGGCCAAAAAACTTCAGATAAGCATGTCACTTGACATTAAAAAATACCAAACATTATCTTAATTTTATTTTCAACAATTAATTAAGGAACAATAAAATAATTATCAATAACCTTGACTGTATTTTACCCAATGCAAAGAGTCCTGAATATATTAGTCTGTTAACACCTAAGAGTTAATTACAAACTGAGTATGTGCTTTTTGGCATCAGCTCAGTTTAAGGTATTATTTCATAATACTACACTGATTGCTCTGTGAGACTAAAGATAAAACAACAGAAGGCAAATTTTCAACTAATGGACACTTCTAGGTTGGGGGCAGTAGGGCCCGGGATATGACCAAGGGAGACAATATTTGCAAAGTTTACCTTATAAAATTCTTTTCAATTTTGGTTACTTTCTTATGAAATGTATTTTCCCTAACGTTATAAAAGCACGTAGGTGGCATTATTTTCATTTTTACGTCACGTCTGAAGGCTGCAATATCTCCCTGGTTCAGCTGAAAATTAAACTTTACTGTTTTGAGGCAAGTAGCATGGAAATTATGAAGGGACTCAAAGTGTGAGGTGGCAGTGCATTGAAGGGGTTTGTCACAAGCACGGTGCTGTTCCAGCCTCCAGCTGCAGGGCACACAGGGCTCCAGTACACCCTTCACACTCTCCCCTGGGCTTCTCCCCCTCTGGTGACCACTGTCACACCTGCAGACTGAAGTGGCATCTGTAGGGGCAAAGCAAGACAATGCAGCTCTCAGCCTGCTGTGGAGCCAGCCTGGGAGCAGGTGAGGATCCTGAGCCCAGGAGCACAGCTCTTGTCCCCAGGCTCTGTGTCTGTCCCAGCCTTGCCCTGCTCTCCCCAGCCTGCAGCAGGACAGGTCTGGGGGTGCAGCCTCCTGCCCAAACACTCATCCTCCCCCAGAGACAAGCATGCAGTCTGCACACCAGGAATGCACTGATGGCAACCTCAGCAAGGCACAAAATTTAATGTGAGGATTGTGCTGTGACTACAGAGCAGAAAGCTTGCCCCTGCTGGTTGTGCAGGATGCACGTGTTCAGGGGGAATGAAACAGAAAAGGCTGCTACAGCCATACTCAGTGCAAGTCAACAGAAAATACAGATGGAGAGAAAAAGGAAAAGCTAACAGAAATGCAGACCAAAGTTTGGCACACGAGTGTGTTTCTACAGAACAGAAAGCAGCTGTTAGACTTTCATCTGGCCTCTCATCCTACTTACTACACAGAATTTTACTCAAATTATGAACAGAATGTGGTTCTCTTAACCCCTTTTTCAACCTTTTAAAAAAATGCCTCAAGTTTTCACACAGACTGTACACACAGTGGTTACACTAGAAAAATATTTAGGGCTAATTAAAATGAGACTTTTAAGTATCACTCCTTGGTTTAAAATATCAACATTGCATGGGGAAAATGAACTAATTTCAATAAACAAACACAACCACCACCATTCATTAGCCAGATGCAATCCATTCAAGGAAAAAGGGATGGACTGATGAACATCCCAATCAATATTCAAGATTTGAGGTATTCCCTAGGTCACAGAAGGCACTTGAGATTCCTTTGCAAGATCACCTCTCATTCCCTAAGTGCAGGCAAGAGGAGAGCAGTGGACATTGTTCATCTTGACTTCAAGAAGGTTTTCCTCACTGTCTCCATTAACATCCTCACTGACAAACTGAGGAAGTTCAGCCCAGATAAATAGATAGTAAGGTCTATTAAAACCTAAGACTGGAGCACCTGACATGCAAATACTTGAAGTGGTCACTTTTAACTCAGGATTCATCCTCCATGCACATTTGGCTGACATTTCACATCACTGGGAAGAAACCTCTCAACTTAGAAGAGGAATATTAATACACTTTACAGGCACTGAGAACTGGGAGAAGATAATCAAATTTTCAGGTCTGTTGACAAGACTCACCTCACTATCAGGGTAGAAATAAAATAATCAACAGGAAGCTAGGAGGAAATAAGGCAGAGCTGAGCAAAGGAGTCAGAGAAAATAAATACTGCAGCGCTCTGCGGCAGGGTGTGATATGTACATGTTCATTATTTAATAACATAATTCCTGGAAGGGCATTTTAGTTGGAAATATGCAATGTGCCTTCTTGGACTTGGATTATTCCAGGCTGTACTGCAATTTATCTCTTATACAAAATACGTGGAACCAGATATTCTGAAACTAAGAAAAATGTGTAACCACAGACTGACTCAACATCTCTTAAAACACAAACATATTTTCCTAAAGAGGAAAAAAAATATTTACTATTTTAAAGGATGGACAAAGGATCTCAATGTTATTAAGAAATTTGATGGGGTTTTATATATTTAAATTATAATGTTACCAGTAGAATGGTTGCTTTCCAGTAGAGTTGGACCAACACCTATTCATTCCAAACCAAGAGAAAGTATCTGATTTTGCCATTTTCCTGGTTTTGACACAAAACATAAGAAGGCAATTTTGTCAAATCTTATGGAAAAGTGGATCTGAGGAGAGGTAAAATTGTGTGAAATAGCACAGTTTTTTGTGGGAAAAAACCTCAAAGAAACATTTTGAGTGGTTTCCCAGAGCTCTGATGAATACCATAATGAAAGAAAATGAAGGCAGACACGACAGAACAGAGTTATCAAAAATCCAGATGAAAGCATGTTCTTGTCTCTTTGTTACTGCTCTCTGAGGAAGGAGAGCATTCATTTTCCAGAAGGAGGGGTATTGGAGTTGCTGCTTTGGGGAGTCAGAAGCCATTTGGAATTACACTGAAAAAGCATGTGTAAAGCAAGTGAGACATCAGACTGAGAAACAACTGAGACCCCCCTCTAATTATGGATTTCAAAATGCTCTGTTCAGCAGTGGTGAACATCTGTGTGTATGGAACTAAGATATTGTCTGTAGCAATTTGGCAATTGTCTCTCCTGGATCTCTGCAAAGAGGCTAAAATATCAGTGACGTGGTTTTTTTCAAACATGCTCTAGGAAAAACACAGGGCCTGCTTTTACTTTCTTCTATCAAAAATGCTTAGAAAACATTTTGCAAGAGTTTGAAGATACTGCTGTACTCCTTCTTTCTTTGTCATCTCTATTTAAGTATTTCTGTTAGGCAGGGAACTCATTCTGCTAAATAATTAACATACACCATGAAAACTACTATAAAAAGATTACACAGGTTTCTACTCTGGTGTTATGAATATTTTAATAATTACTTCACCTTGCTGGTAAGCTATGTCACTTCATATAGTATTTGACAGTATGCAGGTATTTTAGGGTGCAGGAAAATCAACTGGCTGCTGGAAGCTCCTAGCTCTATTCTCTCTGACCTTTTATTGTGTGCTATCTCCAGTAAAACAGTGATGCTGATGCATTTTTAATTTTCTACCCTACAAGGCACAGAGCCAACAATGGACATATCTTATGCCACAGGTGTTTACACATGGATTTGCTCTTTTCCTCTCTAGAAAGCTTGGAAATGGAGAAGAGCCTTCATGCTTTCAGCCACCAAAGAGGTGTCTCCTTTCTGTCTCCCCTTAAACATGAATATGTTTGCTAGGCTGTAGGTCTGCAAGCTTAGACCCTTCTGTAATGCACAGTCAGCATATACAGGGTACCAAACACTCTGTAACTGTGATCCAGCAATTTATTATATTGAAATGTCAGTGTCTTTCAAAGACATGCAGCTTCTCTCACACAGGGAGAGGCCCCTCCATATTTATATATTCACTTCTGAGCCAGGTTGCTGCATAGGCCTAGACCACTTCCAAAAATGACACTGGCAAATGGGGAGGCAGCAGCAACAAGGCAGCTTTCCCTCACGCTCATAAATAACTTGATAAATGTCCTTCAATCACTTCCAGAGCATTTTTTTCTTCCTGCTCTTGAGAAGAGAGACTCAGCTGCAGCAGCAGAAGTAACAAACTCCAGAGTGCTGGTCTGCTGGATTGGAAGCCCTGCCATGTGGTGGGTCCATCTGTGCCCTTATTACCTGTGCCTCCTTCCCAGTGAAGGTGAACTGTTCTCCAGTCTCCACCTGATCTGTAAAAACACATCAGGGTTACTCCCAGGGGAGTTCACTGATGCAGCTCCATGGGATGATTTCCTGTCTTATACCACTGGGACTAGATTTAAATCAAGGGGGAAATCGCTGCTTTTGGCCCATGGGTGGGGTGTGTAAACACACAAATAGCTGTAGGAAATATCTGTAAACACACAAAAATCTGTAGGAAAATCACAGGACAGAATTGTTGAGCTTTGACTGGACCAGAAAAGAATAGAGTTGAAACTGTTGAAATACAAACTCACAGACTCAGGACCTCTCTAGTTCATCCTCATTTGGAAGCTTATAGGAGACCTGGGTCTCAGGCAGGCAAAGAGAAGATGAAGAATGTTCTCCTCGTGCCTGGGGCCAAAGCAGGGCACATGGCCATGCATCTGCCCTTCTCTCTTGGTGCACAGCTCCACCTGGGACTCTCACTTACTTTATTGTCAGTGCTTTTCAAAAGGATGGCCTCTTGTCTCCTTATTTTTGTCTTTTCCTGACAATTATGCCTCTCCCTTTAGGCAAGAGAAGGAAGCCTTGTCTTTTAGCCTGAACCAAACATCTAGACTTAGTTTTCTTGCCTCAATTCACTAATTATAACAAATGACTATAATGGCTCTTCTGGTCAGTCTTGCCCTGGCCAGTTCATGGTAGAAAGCAAAAGAAATTCTATGCATTCCAGTCAAGGTAATAGGCAGAAAAAATAAATTGTACAAATTGCTATCAGATGGCATCTTGGGCTCAATTTTTACCAGACTACTTAAAATCTGCCTAACTTGATTTTTATTAGACTTGTAGCATTTATATCTCCTGTTTGTTTTTGTTTTGGTTTGTTTTTTTTTTTTTTCTTTAATATGTAGGAGTTAAAAGCCTGATGATAAAGCAGGCTGTGTAAATTCCTATGACCTACAATATCATTACTGCCTACGCAAAGCTGAAATATTTGACTTTTGAAACTGATTTTTGCAGACAAAGCAAAGAGCTGGCAGGGGAAGTTTGGATCAGGGATAGCCTGCACACTGAAACATGCTTTGTTGTGGCCTGACTCTTCTCCTGCAGGAAAGCTGTGCAGTTCCCTCACTGGATGCTTCCAGAGCTGCCCAAGAGGGTCATACCACATTTCCTGGGATGGGAGCCCTGAGCTGCCCAGCTCTCTGCACATCTGATCCTTTTCTGTTCAGCTCCTTTAGAGCCTTCACAGTATGTAAGGTGTCTCTGAGGTGGATTTTTATTAGAGCAGAATCTTGAGAAGAAATAGCTGTAGGGAAAAAAAACCATAAAATTAATTTCCAGTCCTAAGTAGCCAGTCATCCTTCTCATCTTCTGGTATCCACATGGACAAGATGAAGGGGGAGTTTGGTTCCAAGGATCTGAGGAGTTTTACAGCCAGTCCGTGCAGGAAGCTGGGAGAGCATTCCCAGCAGTGTGGCACGTTGTGTTTCATGCTGTTAAGGAGATTTTGTTAATAGAATTCTGTGAGAAATGCTGTGCTCTGATGAGACATGTTAGAACAACAATCAGGGTTTGCTCAGATTTGCTTTTCAGGCCACATTTCTGAATTCCACACTACCCAAGAGCTCCACATCCTTGGTAACTTTTGGCAGTGGGTAGAAAATGCCATGCATCAATACCTCACAGGTTTCCTAATTCCAACTGGGACCTGAAGCATCAGAATGAAAAAAGTACTTAACATGTGAGGTTTATCTTGTCTGCACCAAAATGTAAAAATATCCTCAAAAAATAAAAAGCAGAGAATTTATTCAATGATATGATCTGAAGCAGCAATGTCAATCTTTTCCATCAATTTCCTTATACTGGGGATTTCAATCTAAACTGTAATTAAAATTACATTAATTAAATTAAAATTACATGTTATTAAAGTAAGTTATTTTTGTTTTTTCACTTTTATCTTGCTCCTTTTAGCAATTTATTTTTTGGTTATCAGACATTTTTTAGTGGGTGCACATACATAGAGTATAAAATAAGTGTTTCACTTCAGTGGGTACACATAAGTAGACTTTATAAAATAAATGTTTCACACAGCTTAAGGTCACTTCTCTGATAGTTTAAATAATTGAAGAGTTTCAGGGTCTTTGTGAATTGGTCTGTAAAAATCCATTCTTTTCTCACTAGTTATAATGAGGATGTTTAAAAACAATGTGAAGGCGGTAGTGATGGAACAGTAAAGTCCAGTTTTTGTCTATATAAATATCTAGTAAGAAAGAAAAAGTCCTTCCAGAGTGGTTTTATTGATTGCTATAGCAGCATGCAGTGGAAGAGCTGTTGTATTTATATGTAGGATTATGTTGATAACTGCTAAGCTTGGCTGCATCCCTGGTTTTGCTGAAGATCATTTTCTCTTTGTCCTGTGCTGTGCACATCACGTTCAGCAGCCTTTGCTGTCATTCATTTCTCAGCCTCGGTCACAAGCAGCTCTGGGGACAGCATGTGCAATTTGGACATATCTGGGTGTCTGAGGTGATTGTTTACCTGTAATTGCTGTTCTCTGCAATATGAGTTAGCAGTAGGGTTCCTGCAGAAACCTCCCTGTCCAAAGGAACAGTTCCACCTTTTCCAGCTCGGAGAAGTCAGCTCTGTGTTTATTCACTCATGTGCAGAGTGGCCTCATGCTCAGCAAGCACCCATCAGGCAAGAGTTGGATGCTCTCGACTGCACCCCCTGAGTGTGCTGGATTCACTCCCCACATCCATGGATAGATTTACCATCAGGTTGTCTGCAAAGTTAATACAGAGTCACTATTGCCCTCCTGGAACCATCAGCTGTGTGTCCCTCAGCACAAAGGCGTCACATTCCTTGGGGACTCCGCGTCTTAACTCCTGCTCAGACGTTTGGATGTGCCCTTTTCTTGCACAGAAGTGTGTGAGGGGGTCAATTAAACTGCCTAAATTGGCTTAATTTATCCTTTGACACTGATGGAAGCATTTGAATTCCTGATGAACTGAAGTGGAATATAACTGTAGCAACACACAGTTATGTTTTCATCATCTTGGACATGGCACATAGTTTTGGTAAGGATGTATTCTGTTGGAGTAGTTCACCCTGTGTTTCTTAGATATTTAAGAAGAAGATTCAGAGTAGTTCACTCTCTACTTCTTAGACATTTAAGAGGAAGAAAGATTCGAAAGTAATTGCAGGATAATTCTAATAGAAAGAGATTTTCATTCTGTATAACTAAAGAATTGGTACAATTTTTCTCAAAGATTCTTTGTTATACAATTTTTTCAAAGATTCAATTATTATTTCCTAGTAATTGTACAACTAGAAATTCACAGAATGCAAGTTAATATTTTAGCCTTTATTAGAAAAAGTAAATAAGAAAACACAACTTAATTTAATAAGCAAGTGTCCTCATCAGTCTGCTGATTTCCTGCTCATTTGATTCTTCTGCTTATTTCAGGGAATTTACATATCTGATATACTTTCTTTAAATACATTTTATTCCTTTCATTTACATGGAAAATTTGTTTTTTTTCACACCTAGTTCTAGCATTGCACAATATCCAAGATTTCAAGCCTTAACATTTTTTACTGAGTTTATCAGTTGTACCTAGGGGACTAGTGGTTTGACTTTAAATAGCACATGAGAAACAGCTGGAAGTCATCTTTGATGCTTGGAAATTGTGTCAGTGTTCCTTTGTGTAGAGAAATAGGGTAAGATTCTGTTTCATTTGAATGTTAAAAAAATATATTTATAAAGGAAGTCTAGTACTATTTTCATTCTCTTTTCAAATAAATGACAGCTATGGGATTACTTACATATATGAGCTAAAACTTGTGTAAAAAACTTTGATCAGAGTCTGAAAATACAATTTTTTGGAAGAACCTATACCCTTGCAGGATAAATTTTGCAGCATAATAGGTACTAAGCTTTGTCTCCCCAGCAGTCAGTACTTACAACAAAAGCACTTCCCAGCTACTGCATCCATTTCAGTCTTCCTGGCCTTAAATATAGCTGTTAATGCCACTCCAATGGGAAGAATTACTTGTATTATTTTTCTAATCTTAATTTGTCATCTTCTGAGTAACCGTGAATGTCGCTCTCATCCTCAGGTTTAGAAATTAATGTTGTGCTGCAATTATGTGCAGGAGACCTGCTCTTTTCTGGAGCTTTTGGGTCTTTAAAACTCTTGGAATACCAAAAGAATGCTTGTGTGTTTATTCTAATAGCTTTTGATAGGTTTTTGTCTGTATAATTTGTCTTGTTCGGGCTTTATTTTATGTACAATGTCTGTCTGCGGAGTTTTAGCTTTCAAAGTACCAATCTAGAGTTTTTTCACTCTGTTTTTAACCAAGGGCCACAAATGCTGTCTCCCCCCCAAACTGCTACTGTCACTCAGTGTAAAGGTGTGTTTGGTCTGTGTGCTGCATTCACCTGCAGAGCACAGGCAGATGCTGGAACACCCCACACAGTCCCAAAGCATGAGCTGGGCATTCCTCCTCTCCTGCTGCCATTGTTTCCTCTCTGGTCTGACCTCACAGCCCCTCTTTATTTCACTGCCAGGAGGCCTGTGCCCAGCAGAACCATCCACTTTGGGATGTCAGGGAAAGGCCCTTGGAATGGAGTGAGTGTGGAGAAACAGCACAGCTGAGTGTGTGGATTGTCACCTGGGCTTAACCTGTGCCCAGGCTGGTCCTGCACCATCCCTGAGCAAGATCACAGCCCCCTGCCAGCTGAGCACAGGCTGCTGCACTTCAGGAGAATACTGCACAAGGGGGAATCATGTCTAAAACAGTGAAATACTATCTAAAGCCATGGTGGATATGAAAGGAGCTGTTCATCTTTTAGCTTCTCTGCCACTGCTGTCAGAAAAAAAAAATCCCTTTTTACCTTTATTCTGAGTCCCTGAAGAGCACTTTAATGATAGTTGGGTTGTTCAGGAAATAACCACAGCATGTTGGTGGCACCACAGCTGGATTAATTTTGTTTTATCCCTTCAGACTCTCCACTGTTTTGTTAACATAGCTTTTACTCATTACCCTATTGAGATTATGGCATTTGAGGTTAGTTATCAGTACATGCCTTTTCCCCCTTTTCATTCACTCTTCTGTCCTGGAACATCCTGTTTCCTGCTGTGTGAGAATGTTATCTTCCCACTCTGGTTCCAAGTAGGGTCTCTTCGAGTGTGTCAAAGCACACACTGTCTCTCAGTCACCACACTTCACTGCCTGAACATTCTATGGATTCAGAAAGAAAGAATTTCCATTCGGAAAGATTTTATGTTCATCACTTTTTGGATATACTTTTGACTCCTTCTCAAGATAAAAATGTTGTAAGTCTGTTAATGAAGACAGCTGACAGATTCTGCCACAGTTAGTTAAGGCATACAAAAAGCTTTGACACTGGGCATTTGTAGGAAGATGGACCCAAGCATTTAAAATGGTGTTTGTTGAAATATCTCAGTTCTTAGACCTGGAAAATGCAAGATGTAACTCTCAGGCATTTGATGGGAGAAAGTTACAGCTCGTCCTTTGATGCTGCACAGGGCTTGCAAAGCTCACAAGAGCTCTCCTCCATGCCACCATGAACTGGACAAGGAATTGGAATGTGACCACATTAAACATTATGGAGAAGGGGCTTGACTTTGAATTTGCTGCTGACAGGAGTCCTAGGAGCAAGAGATTACATCCTGCCTCACATCAGTGTTTCAGATACACAATTTATAGTTCCCTTTGTTTTTCAGTAAATTAAATCAGGGATTTGTTTGCTTTATTTACTCCATGGTAAATTGGCTTGCTCCCTCCTCAGTTGTTGTGGCTGTCATTTACTGTGGATGGTTCTCCAGTGCTAAATGAAGTGTAAGTGTAGGAAGTCTTCACAAAATCTGGTTTATTTTCTCCTGCATCTCCCAAACGCCAAGTGTCTAGGACTGCTTTTGCTACTGCTTGGTATGCTTTTTTCTTCATTAGATAATTACTGATGTTCAAGAAGGCTTTTGTTTTTCCTTTGATAGTGTAATTTCCTCTTTCTGCACAGAGAGGCCATTAAAAAGGTAATTAAATTAAATAATGGGTGAACATGCAGAATACAGTGATTGACTGCAGGTGATAGGGAGCAGAGCTGTACTTCAGACATTTATGTGCTGAAGCAGGATCCAAAATGCCATGTCCCTGTAAGAATGTATTGGAACAGAGGAGAGGAAGAGAGATCCTGAATTATGGACTCTCATTAGCAGTTATTTGTAACTTTAATCCTGTTGACTAGAGAACAGTTTTCTTCTGTATGATTATTTACTACAGGCTTTCCTTCTGCAGTATTTGCTCAATATAACTCTTGATGAATCAGCCTTTCTTGCTTGAAAAGTGCTCATGTCTAATAAAACAATACATGAGTAACAGGATGGTAGGATTGCAACACAAGATGTTTTGCTGGCAGCAGGTATGAGAGGACAAATCTTCATGAGAGTGCTAAATTTAATCTGAGTAGCACTTGATCCATACTCCTGACAGGTAAAGCTGGATGGTGTTAAAGCAACAAAGAAACTTCTCTGTGCATGAGAAAGGCAGATAAAATACAATATAATACCATAGTCTGCAATACAAATAATGGAGCTTTAACACGAGGCACAGAACTATTTCTCCAGGCAGATGTGATTAGTAAAAAAAAAGAAGGAAGCAAAAAAGTGAAGGAAAGCAAGCTGAAACTGTGTGAGACTGGACTGCAAAGGCTTTAACGTGCAG
>VZTT01038766.1:126997-142640 GCA_013400855.1 Buphagus erythrorhynchus | reverse complement strand
ATTATCTGAAAGTTGTTAGAAATTTCAAGGGTAATATCCAGCATGCAGGAAATTGGAAGCTGTGCCCATTCTGTGATCCAGCATTTAGCACAGCAGGGGACCCAGGAGCTGTCACTGAGGTCATGGTTAAACATACAAATGTGAAGAGACAACAACTATCTTAACACAAAGAGCCACCACACATTAAAATCTATTCCAAATGCATCAGAAACACAATGTCATGTTAATCCATGTGTAAGAAAATGACTGATGCCCAGAAGTTGTCTTTGCCACCAAGGGGAATTGCAAATGGTGTCCTGCTGACATTTGTTTCTGTAAAAAGAAAAATCAAGAGGGGACCGAGGCACATGCTCCCTACTGGGACAAGTTCAGAAGTGGGGGGGAAAGGCAATTATATAAGCAGAAATGTTTTGACAGATTAGTACAATTTCTCTATACCCTGAAGCAGGGATCTTGCAAAAACCCTCTGAAATTATTTTGCCAGGTCTGCTGGCCAGTGAGAGAGGCTGTGGAAACATGTAGAGATGACCTTCAGCTCCAGATTACAAGCTGGCAGAAGACTGTGTGTACACAGACATGATGCAGATTTGGGGAGCTGCTCCTTGTAAGTCACAAAGTTCCTAGTAAGTTCACAAAAACATAAATATGTATTTTTTTCTCTTCATTTTTTTTAGTATAAGTATCAAAAAAACTCCAAAAAACATAAGTGATTAGAGGTGTTCACTAAGGTCAGAACTTCAGAGTGCTTTATGAACATTACTATGTCAGCATATTCCAGTGTGCCTTTCCAAGGGGAAATGTGTGACACTGGTTTCCATGAAGTGGAAAAGGGCTCTCAAAGAAAGCACACAAGAGATGTTCTGTCCCAACCACCTTTCTCTCAGATGGGCAAACATGAACCAACTTTTAATTTCCTCTGTGAATCAGCAACTGAGTCACCTGGTTTGCTCAAGGAAATCACAAAAGCCATTTCATGCTTAATCTGATACTCTTCTCCCCATAGAACAGATCTGCCCCCCATCCTGTGCACTGTGGGATCTGTTTGCAGCCAGACTGCAGTTCCTGAAGTCCACCAGTACATAACATAAACAGCACTGCTCTCAGGACCCTTTCACACTACAGACAGACTTCTGAACTCTTACCACTGTTTATAGAGCAAATAAGCCTTTGTTATTTTTTATTTACTGCTGTTAAAATAAATACCTTGATAAATAGGCAGCCAACTAGTGAAGCAGGGTTCACTGTGGTAAAACAGAGTATGAAGCAATCTATTCATTAAACATGATTTTAATATTAGTGCTTGTTAATTTATTTTACCTTAAAGGCAAAAGCTGGGACTCAGAGCACATAAGGACTCGACCTGTACTCCAGGTCACCAGGAACTCCAGATGTTCAGGTGATCCTAACACTGCCACATAAGTCTTGAAACAGCACTATGGATTTCCTCAGAGGAGCAGTTCCAGACATTGCTCCCTCCACATCACCTTAATGAGCACATTTCTGTCTGTGACACAGGCACGACTGAAAATCTTGTCCTAGTGTGTGCTTTGTACTAAGGCAAGTACTAATTGGACTTGGAATGCAAATCTAAGCATAAGTAGTTGAACTGAAATTCAAGCTTATGCTTAATGAATTCAACAAAAAATATGTGTTTTTTCTTTAAAACAAACAAAACCAAAACACCCCCACTGAAAACAGGTCGGTTTCTTTTTTATTTTCTGATCTTTTAAAATAAGTGCTCTGATTTATTGTTCAGTATTTTAAATGATCTAGAAATATCTGAGTACATGCCTTTATGCCTGTGAAGTCTTATAAAATTTGACATTTAAAAGCTAGTAATAAAGCATCTAAAATAATCTTCCCCTTTCCCCTGAAGATTATATATTCCCATTTAGGCAAAGTCAGATTTTTACGGAGTTGTATAAGGCACATCAGCTGCAAAATCTGATTGTGAAAATCAGTTTTCTTAGACTATGAGGTATGTTTTCTCACTTGCAGGTCTTGGTTGACTTACATTCCCTAAAAAATCAAGGCTAGAGACAACAAGGCAGGCTCGAAATAAAATGAAATCTCAAAAAATGCTTGCTTCCCTGAATATCCTTGTATTTTCCCAGATACAGTAAGTTAAATCTCTGTATTCAAGCTGCAAGTTTCAAAGCTGATATTATAGTTAGTTTTAAATCCTTGAAAGCAGAAGTTTGCTAAGGGAACTGACAGACCTTGAACAGCAGCACCTCATAACTCCTTCACAATGCAACCTGACTGCCATTGATTTAAAGCTGCTTTGTATTCCACTTAGTTCTGCCTCTTCATTTGAGTTTCTTGTATTATCCTCATTAATTAAACTGGTTTTGTGGTAGTGGTGCAGTGACAGCTGAGCAGTACCTTCTGAATACCCAACTCCTGGGCCCTCTTCAGTGGTTGGTTTCCATGACTGCTAATGATCAGGTTGTACTGGAGGGTGCTTTTGCACCACTCCTGGGCCAGGAAGAAAAGGTGACAACACAGGTGATGGTCAGAGAAAGGGAGACTTCCTTTTGTCCCCAGAACTCTGCATTCCTGGACAGAACATCAGAGCAAGGTGCTGGGAGCATGACGTTTCTTTGCAGTCAGAGCTCTGGTGCCAACATGGAAAAAGGTGACCAAGTCCCACACCTGAACTGCATCTCATCCTTGTGCTGCAAAGTTTCCCAGGAACTCTGTCCAGCTTCCAGGGGAATATGGAATATATGGAATACATAAAATATATAAAATATATATAAATATTTATAAATATATGTANATATAGAAATATATATAAAATATATGGAATATATTCTGCCACACTAGAAAGATGTAGATGTGAGTCCCAATGATTACTGAGGAAAATGATTTAAAAAGCATTCATTAATAGGAATAGAATTAATTTAGTTGCTGCCATGAAACTGTCTTTGCTGCACCATGATAATAGCACTTCAAGTTCTGTGGGGTTTCTCTCCCCCAGCAATGTGGAAGAGTAACAGAAGGAACAGGAGGGGCAGCAAAAGAGAACTTAAGCAATAAAGATTCTTCAGGGTCATTGAGACAATAAAATATAACAGCTGCCAAAGGATGGGATTCACACTATATTTCATCAATTTTCTTTTAATGCAATGAACATTCTGATATTAGCATTTTTACAATACTTCCATATAATTTTGCTGGTATCAAAATGAGATTTTTTTTCACCAAAGCCTTTCAATTAAGTTAATTAATTTTGTTTGTAGTTTAAAGTAAATTTAAAAAAATACGTATCTTAAACACACTGTATGAAGAGGCCCCAGAACAATGAAAAGCTTAGTTTTATCATGTCATTTTCACAGAATACTAGAGGGAAAAAGGTGGTTTTCATCTTTAGCTACTTAGCTGCCTCTTTTCAACTACCTTGAAATTAGCAGGAAACGAGGATAAATCTTGGCTTTTAGCAAGATTTAATATCAATTAGTCAGCTGTGTCTGAGAAGCTTAATAGGTGCAAATGTACCCTATGAGCATTAAATAACCAAAATTCCCTAATAAATTTCCTGGCACATTCCAGAAAAAGCAATGTTATGCTACAGGAATTATTTTTTAAAATGTACAATTTAGTTTCATATTACCATTTCATTTCCCATCAGGAGCCTGTGTTAGACAGGAATTTCCCAATGCCCCCATCTTCCCCATGCTCCAGCTCCCATCACCAGCTGGTTCAAACCTGATGCCAAAAGCCAAGTTGTGTTCCATGCTGCCACTTCCCACCCCTCAGAATCACTTGGTCATTTCCTCTGGGACTTGTCTCACTGTAATTCTTTTACAGTTTGTTTCTTTTACCAGCAACTATAGAATTGCAGTGTTGGGGCTCAGGACTGCCCTACAAATGTGCACAGCACAAGATCCAGAACAACTTCTAATTCCAGAAAGCTGCAGAACAGGGATAGCTCAGGCAACCCATTTTTCACTAGTGTAATCTCAAAGGATACAAAACTAAACGTCATTCCAAGAAGAATGATCTTCATTTTAAAGCCATTTATTCATTTCATTACAATCTGCTTTTTCTAATTTATTAATTTATTTTAATGAGAAGGACTGAGGGAAGTGAGAAAGAATAAAATCACTGCAATTACTGGTCTACTACTAAAACATGGGAGGTTTTAAAGACATATTGCTTCAAAAGAAAAGCTGGTCTATATCTGAATGTCAGAGCACTCACATTTTAATTCTGAAGAGTGTAGTCTCATGAGGAAGGCTTAGCATTTTTTAGGCAGTTCTGTGCTAAAGATCTCACCCTACATAGCACATCCCAGGGATGGCATGTATTGGCTCATAATATTAGGAAGACAAAATCTGTATCATAGAAAATGGTCCATTCTCTGCCCATCTATAGCCACTGCAGTCCCTCACAAGCTGGGGGATGTGAAGAAAAACACTGATTAAAGCATGTAGGCAGCAATACAATTTGCCCTACTTTGCTTTGCTTAGCCCCAAAGAGCAAATCAATGATGTGTGACCATAATGCAGCAAAACACCCAAGGCAGATGGCAAGATTTAGAGGACAGAGGTAGGCTTGAAGAGATGGAGAAGAGGTAATAAGAAATCATTTATCCTCCAGTAAGACAAAATTTGTAATTATTTCAGTAAGGTTCTGATTCAGGAAAACATTTAGTCATGGTTGTTTCCCCAAGGGCACTCAGGGTATGCTGAACCAGGGGTTCCACCTCTGCAGGGAGACAAAGATCCTTCATTCACAGTGCAAACGTGAGGCAACAAAAAGAATCAACATCATCTGATCTCTCTGTATGCAAAAATTGCTAAACATGTTTTACAAGCCCTGTGATTTCCCAGCATCCAAATATTTTATACACTTAGGAGATGGTCAGCATTTCAACTAACTACCAGACTGAACAAGGTTCTTGCCATGTTCCAAAGAAAACAACAGAATCAATGCACTTCAGCAGCAGGAAAAGATTCTCCTGGTAGAAGCTGTGCACCTGCCCAGGGGGTGCTTGTGAGCCCCTGCAGCCCCCTGCAGCCCCTGGCTCCCACTCTGTAAGAACAGCACAAAGCNGCAGCAGGAAAAGATTCTCCTGGTAGAAGCTGTGCACCTGCCCAGGGGGTGCTTGTGAGCCCCTGCAGCCCCTGGCTCCCTCTGTAAGAACAGCACCAAGGCAGTGGCACCACTGCAGGGCAGCAAGAGGAGCCCATGTGGGTGTGCTGGGCCAGGAGCAGGGCTCAGAACAGCCCAGACACCCAGAGGGAGATCCCCACAGGCAGCACCCAGCGGCCCAGGGAGCAGGCAGCAGCGCTGGGTGCCCAGGGCAGGCCAGCTGGAACAGAAAAACAGAAAAGGGGACCCTCATGGGAACCTGCCCTGCTGGATGTGAAAACGTGGTGCTGAAGGATTCTTCCCCATCATGATTAAGAAAGGGTCTCCCCTCCTTTTTTAAGGGTGTGGATCCTCTGTAGCAGTTCAAATTCCCAAATGCATGAGCTCTGTAGTCACTGCACAAGTGAGCTCAGAAATCCAAACACCTCCAAAACGGGACTAAAACTCATCAAAATTTTAACTCAGTGTTAGAAGCTGCTGTGGTACGAACAACATGTGAGGCCTCAAGCTGTGATGGAGGCAAAGCTCAGCCACAGGATCCAGGAGGCTGGAATGCCACAATCACAAGTGTCCCCAGCCCCCAGCTCAGCCCAGAGGCACAGATGGCACCCCAGGTACTGCTGCACAGAAATGTGTGTGCCCTGGCCTGCATTAAATAACCAGAGAACAGACTGCTGACACTGCTGCATGTGCCATTGCCTTAAATCACCCTCACACTAAAGAACAAGTGGGAAGGAAAATCTGCACTTCAATCCATGAAAAAATTTCCTGCCATGTGGTCCTTCACGGCAAAGGGAGAGCTGGGCTCCAGATTTGTATGTTAGATATTTTTATTTTATAAAGCTGATCTTTAATTAGTGCAGTAGATTAGCCACAATGATGGATGCTGGCATGACAAGTAAAGTGTCCCTTTCCAAAATGTGCTCATACCAAAGAACAGATGGCTTAATAAACAAACTGTTACGCAGCACAAGGATTTTCCACAATATACCAATTCTCTTTACTACTGGAATTGTTAATTTCCTGGGACATTTGTGATCATATCTGGTTAAAAAGTTGGCAAGGCTAAGCAGTCATTTCCAAAAAACTGTGGCATCTTTTTGCTCAATTCAAAGCTGACTGCAAGAGTAAAGCCTGGAAATACTGTTCTAGAATATTCTTCCAATTCAGTACCACAGCTCGGATGGCACAGGAGGGAAGGAAGGTGCTTATATCCATCAGGAACAGATGGATATCAGTCTTACAGTAAATTCCTTGTGGATGAGCTCTCTGAGGGATTCTTTGAGAACACAGAAAATGGTTATTTCTAGAGACTGTGCATTCTACTTTGACATAAGCCTCATTCCTAAAAATAATATTTAGTACATCAGTGATATCTCAGTTCAGATTTTTCAGGTCTTTATTACCATTTTTGCCATTAAAATAGCACTCCCTAGGTTTTGGAAACTCAAAATGATATTTTCCTTCTTGCAAAGGGACCAGAAAAAGATAATACAATTTAAGGACCATGGCATAGAGGTTGTCCCAAAGTGACGTTCTATGAAATAGTCTATTAAATTCCACCCAGAAATGAAAACACTTCTCTAGGAAATAACTAATTTTAAAAATATTAACTTCCTTTCTTAACATCTTTCATTTAATTCATCACATCAGGCTGAAAAATCTGAATAAAGTTCCTATGAACTCTGTTATTTTTTAAAAATAAAAGTAAAATCTCACACTATTTTGAGACCTGAACAATGACATCATACACACAGGATATTTTTTACTCATAGCTCTCTATTTCCAAATGGATGGGATGACAAGGAATATTAACTGTACTCCAGTTTCCACCTCCCCAGCTGCCGAGGTTCTCAAGAATGAAAAGATCCCATGGACACACAAATAATCATCATGTATCACTCAATCTAAAAAGAACCATTTTTCAGCAGGTGCAATTAAATAAATTCTAGCAAGCTGATGCTGTAATACTACTTCTGATATTTTAGCTTTTCCTCTGGCAAATCTGTATATACCTAAAACTCTCTGCTGTATTACTGTGTGCTGCCTATGAAAATAACAACCTGCCAGAGGGGGCTATAGGAGGAAGGAGTCTTGGACATTGTAAAAAAATCTGCCCATAGTGCAGAACCCACCTGCTTTCACAGGTACTAAAAAAATATTTATTTTTTTTTTTTGTTTCTCCCACGTGTAAAAATTATAAATACAGGACATACACCATCATCTATTCTCACATTATGTCTAAGTACTGAATTACAACAGCCTTAGACCGTTTGCTCTAAACTATTTCTAGAGGTCAGCAGAACAGGATAATTTTTAAAAATCATGACTTCTGTCCATTTCATTAACATCTGGTAGACAACCAAATGTTAATGAACATTAAGCATTAGGCAAAATCTGGTAAAATGCCTTGAGAGTATAAATTAGCAAAACAAAGAAAAGAAAAGAATAAAGAGATAATAAAAACTAGAATTGTCAGCTCTCTCAGGGGACAGTTCTGAATAGGAAAAGGCCACCCAGTGAAGATGAAGGATAATTAAAGCAAACTTTGCCATGCAAACACTTCCTTGAACTGAGCCTGCTTTACAGGCACCCCCCCAAAAAAAGGGCAACATTCATTTATTCTGCCAATTTCTACATCCTCTTTTTTATACCTCCAGGTGCTGCACTTTCTTTGCAAATGCAACAGATTAAAGATTGTATTATATAAAACACAGAAAAATATCTAATCCTATTACATCAAGAAAAGAAGACAACATGTGGATATATACAAAGATATATGGATATATATACTACTTTTCAGTTAACAGGTTTATACACTGATTTTTAAAAGGATTATGAGAAAATTCTGTATCAGCAAAAAAGATCTGGACCACCATTAGACTCCCTCTTTTTTTTTTTAAACAAAACCACATAAGAAAACCAAGTAAACCTAATAACAATCTTTCTACAGAAGACAGACTTTTCTTCTGTATCAAAGCTGTGGTCTAGAAATTCATGAGAAAAAGGTTTTCCAAGTGAGTTAAAAGTGTAAATGTTAGCAGCTAAAAATAATGTAAACGGAACTGAATTCTGAGACCCCACGTGGGATTCTGGGAAGAAGGTTTTCTTTTTCTATTTCTCCCCTTTTCTTCCCAGCTTTACAGATAAACAGAAGTCTTAATAAAAGATGATAAACTTCAGCTTTTCAAGCCTCATCAGACACTGTAAGTATTGTCATTTAATCTGCATTTAAGACACAACCCTGGGAAACAACAGAATAGGAAAAAAAAAAAAAAAAAGAGGAGCTGTTAATGACATTTTCCTAGGAGAAACTGAACAAAAATAGAAATAAACAACAGAATGACCGAGGTCAAAATAAACTTGTGGTTCAGTGAATGCAATTTTAAGGACCTGGCACGGGGAAGCTGGATTGATACATCCCAGTATTGTGCTGAAGAACACGTGGATTTTTCTAGCTGGTGTTGCATGGGAGTTCACTGGATTATATCCCAACAAAATGAAAGCCAGGAACAGTCACGTGGAGGACAGGGGCTGCAGAGGATTCCCTCCAACTATCAAATAATCAGCATCAGCTTTTACTGACTGTAACTGGGTGCAGTTCCTCAGAAACATTCAACACCTTGAATTACAAGTCCTCAGCTACAGAGTGCCTGGTATTCAATGAAGTCAAAAAATATCCAACACAATGGGAACATGTCTAATACACACATTTAGGACTATACAAGTTCATAAGCTTTAAGAGACATTTTTTTAAATATGGGCCTACAGCCATATATTATTTTTCATGGATAATACGCAGATGAATACATATTATATATTGAAATGCTCGTTGGGTTTTTTTCTTTACTGTTTCTAATTTATTTTATACCCAGGCACTGGATAGCAGTCTGGCATGTATTTACTGCAAGTATTTCAGTCAACACAGTGACAAGTCAGTCCACTTTTACTTGAAGTCAACAGAAAACATGGAAATTCAATTTGCTGTTGTAGAACACAATAAATGCAATAATTAAATTATAATGTGTACGAACTTTATAAGTAACATTCCTAAAGACAGGCTTCTATATAAATATTAATGTTAAAATCAGTTTGGTAAAACTGCATTTCTGTTGGTAATCACAGATATTACAACTCCTGAACTACATTTGGTAAAACCCTCTTTACTCATCTTTGAACACAGAGCAAACCACACCTGAAACTTGTGTCCGTTTCCAAGTGCAAGCCAAATCCAATCTGTCCCAGTTGGCAAACACTACCCAACTGCACTTAACATCCTTGGAGTCACTTTCAAATGGCCAATTTAATTTTTTGTATCTGAACTGACCTTTCTTTTTTGTTTGGTATTTTGTTTGGTTGTTGTTGCTATTAAACCAATGAAATGAAACTGTCAGACAGCCTCCTGTCCATGTTGTTTCCCTGAGATTTTATTCCCAGCCTGTGTGGTGTTGCTTGCCCCTCTGTTCAAGCTCCTTCAATGCTCAAGCCATGCACACCAAGCCATAGGTAAGTGGCATGTCCCATAAACTCTCCTTCCTTTGTAGTCACCAGGAAAAGTCCCTTTGGATTTCAGCAGCAGCCCTGGTGCTCATCTTCCAGCAGGCTGATGGGCCCCTGCTCTGTCCTCAGGATGTGGTTATTTGCATGTGCCCAGCAGGGTTTCTGTTAGCCAGGCAGAGTAAAAAGCCAACAAACACACTGGCACAGACCCCAGCCCCTGGAGCCCAGACTCTCCTGGGCAGCACACCTCTGTCACCAGAGCTCGGACACTCGGACACTCGGACACGGCAGGGGTCCTGCTGAATGCAGCCAACACTCCTGTCAATGCCTCCAATCAGAAATTCAGAAAAGAATTTTATTCCATGAATTCAGCTGTGGAGGCAATAACCTAGCTTCAAAGAACAATTAACATCAGCTCAATGCAATAATATCTGATACCAATTGTGTGTGTATCGAAAGAAAGAAAAAGAAATGGTATTCCATCCAAATGCTGCGGTGTTCAGGGGTATGGTCTGAGAGGACTGAGCCACCTTTCCTCTCTCCCTCCTGAGCACTCAGAGTGAGGAGGAATTTCCCACAAGCAACCACTTCAATTTCATACAATAAAGTAAATTCTAGGGTGCCACTGGAGCAAATTTAAGTAGAATTATTCCCAGTTATACTCGACAGAAAAACAGTACAGTGCCATATTCTTTCACCCAAAACAGATACGAGCTTACAAGAAGCTTGGGGTTAGCTTTATGCAAAAATTTAAACAGATTTTAAAACAGCTTTGAATTTATTAATAGACATAAAAGATAAAATTATGGGTATTTTAAAAAGTAAAAACCAAAAGGCTGTTTAATGCTGAGGATCCTACACAGTGTTCAGTTGAGAATTTTGCAAAGGCACTGGAATGAGAAACTAGTTTATCTGGCTAATGAAAAATATACCTGCTAAATTACTGATAATTTTTTTTCATAAAACCATCTGTTAATTTTATTAGATTTATTATTTTAATAAAATTGGTGGTTTTGTTTCATAAAATTAGCTTTTTATTAAAAACCTCATTGTTGTGTGGTTTCATGTGTGTGTATGACTGCTGTTTGTGATCTTGAAAATACTGATTTGAGACAGTCAGCCCAAGAGTCCTCCCAAAGTTCTCAAAAGAGAACAAACAGCAAAAAAGTATCTTTATTATGTACTGCAATAGCTCTGAACAATCTGGACTATTGTGGAAATTTGAGTTGGATTCCATCTCCAAATACCCAGGATATGCCAGCTAAGTTTCACTTCCCAAACCAATTTATTGGCAATGGAGCATGAACCAGGATGAACACAGCTGGATTTATATCTCAGGCTGAGCTTGTAGCACTGACAAAACAATAATGAGAAATCCTGAGGTGCTTTACATGTAAATTAAACAAGTGTATCCCAGAACACTTGTCTGCAACACGCATCGAATGCTGCACACTCAGTTTCATGGTATTTTATCTTTCATCCTAAAAAATAATATGCATTTCCCTTGTGGAAAAAGCAGAACTCAAAAACAGACAACCAGTCTACAATGATAGCTTTGCATTCTATTTCTGTCCACGTAAGAAAACAGCTCCAGTCAAGAGTTAATTAGCCTTTCACACATAGAAAGAATCTTCATTATATGACACCATACTAAATCTCAGAGAGAGGTAATTTGTAGTAGATGGCACATGCCCCAGGATGGTGTTTTGTTTCTGAACCTAACTGGAAGCCAGAGCAGTGGAAAAAAAAATCCGAAAAGGTAAGACTTTAGGAAAGAGAACAGATGACAATAAAGCAGATTATGTGAACAGAAAAGTTAAAATCTAGATCAGTGTCTGGCTTTAGTCTGGAACCTGAAGTTGTTCAGGTTTGGATTTTAATGACCTGGTACATATACAGATATAACTTATATTGTTCCAAGTGTCCTTTCCAGGTCACCATAACAGAAGAATACAGACAGATACAATATACATACAGCTACTCTTAAATAAAAAACTGTTTCAAAAGGAAAAAAAGCCCAACCCCCCAAAAACAACAAACAAACAAATCCAAACAAAAAACCCCAAATAAATGGAAAAAAAAAAACAAAACCACACCAAACCAACAAACAAAAATACCCCAATAAAACAAAACAAAAAAAAAACCCAAACAGTGGTCTGTACAGGAGCCTAAGACTATCCAAATGAACTTACTTGAATTATTCCATGAATTCAGCTGTGGAGGCAATAACCTAGCTTCAAAGAACAATTAACATCAGCTCAATGCAATAATATCTGATACCAATTGTGTGTGTATCGAAAGAAAGAAAAAGAAATGGCATTCCATCCAAATGCTGCGGTGTTCAGGGGTATGGTCTGAGAGGACTGAGCCACCTTTCCTCTCTCCCTCCTGAGCACTCAGAGTGAGGAGGAATTTCCCAGAATGGCAGAATTCCTCCTCTCCCCATGCCCCCAGCTCTGCTGCAGCCTCCACAGGGCTCCCAGCCATTCCCAAATCCCAGATTTCTCATCTCCTGCACCTTGTGGCTCAAGCGTTCACTCTCACCTAATGCTGTGTCTGCTCTTTTTAAATTAACTCTGATTCTGCAGCACAGGTAGCAGAGTATGTTTTTAAAAAGCTGTAACTCAATTTGGCTCTGCATATAACAACATTAAGGGAAAACTGCTTTCATCACTTCAGGGCATTTTCTTTTGCATCATTATAAGAATTATCTTATTATGTTAATGTTTTGCACTGAGGTTCTAATCAACTGAGGATCTCCAGAGTGATCTCCAGTTGAAAGGAACAATTAACTACCAGCTAGAAATGTTTAGGTATGAGGCAGAAATGAGAAGTTCTGGGACAACAATGTCAAAAAAATTAACAAATCCATTTATGTTGATCGAAGCAGCAGAAACCAGAAGTTTGTCTCTGGTCTCCCACAAAATAGAACTTTACCCATTGAGAAATATATCATTGGAACTAGAGGGAAAAAATACCTTTGAGGATTATAATTTTTGCTCTGCATTTTATAAAATATCTCATCATTTCAGCACTGATTAGACCAATAAAGACACCATGGAAGTAAGAAAGCTCTGAATGAAACAGTGGCACAGTTAGTAATTAAAGATTTTGGAGACTATGAGATTTTTTTCCTCCATCGAGCTCCTCTAACAAAAACAAACACACACACAAAAACACATTCAGGGAAAAAATAATTTATTTCCTAGCAGCCTAATCTAGAACTGGAATCAAGTTCAACAAAACATAGAAACATTCATGTTTTAAAGATTTTTACCACAGCATTTTAAAGACCTGCATAGGAGAAAAACTCTGCACAGCCCCCAGCAGTCTGTTGGTTTGTTCAGCTCAAAGCAAAGCACCAGAACACTTGCCTTGACCAGGGTAACAGAGTTCTGTATACAATGTGTAAGGAAACGACTTCACTTTGACACCAGCTCCACTGGAACTCCACTGAAATAGTGGGTACATGATTACGAGTTGTTTAATTGAATGAAGACTGGTTTGTAGTAGAAAAATAAATGGCAAATAATTATGTTCATTTAATTCACTTGGGATTCAGCTTGTTTTCTGCTTCCTTGATATTAGTGAAAAGAAATCTAATTTGTTCTACATGGCAAGAGCTGTAATTTAGATGCTTATTAATGCACAGTTCTCATAGCAGCTCTCTGAGAAATGTAGTTTTTAAAATGTTTGTTTTGTGACTCCAGGAAGCTATAAGTGTAACAAAACAACATGTTTTGCATCCAAGTATATTAATAAGTTTCAAGTAATATAATAAGTTTCTTACTGCAAGCAGGCAGACTTGAAAACTTTACCAGCACCTGGAAAGAGAGCTTTTGTAACACCACAACTTAAAATACACGTCAATACAGTATTTTTTGAACTTTACTGTAAATCATGCTTAGCACTCAGAAAAATTACAAAATAGTTCTCCTACAATATCTAACATTTCGTAACATTACACACACTGGACACAATCACAACTTCCTTGGAAAAATTATTACTAATTGGCTTTGTGCCAATTATTTAAAAGCTATCACATCTCTTCTGACCAGGATAATCCTTTCTGACACTGCCTGCATTCTTGCATCCCAAGGAATACTTCTGTTACTTCTAACTTTTTCTGCTGCACGTGTAGAAGGAGTGTTGCTGGCTTTGTAAATCTTAGCTGCATCACAGGTTTAAATACCTAGACATATAATAAAAAATACTTTGGACTAGATGCATAGAGCACTCTCATCATGCTGGCAATTAAGCTGGTGTATTTCTAGAAACTGAAACTTGTTTTTAATGAGTGCTACAAACTTTTACATTTTCTTCCTCAATCTCCATTCTATTCCAGCTAATTGTCTAGTCTGCTAGCTGCTAATTAGCTGCAAGTCAATAACTGAAGTTTCTGTCAACAGGATTTGTATTTCAGCTATAAAGCAATGAAAATTCATTTCCACTAGCACACCTTAGAAATTCTTCCAATTAGCTGCCTTTTGTCCTGATTTATTCCTGTGGGATGAATACTTACAGTCCTGAACTTTATTTGTTTTATTATTATTTAGGATTATTTTCTAAAAGCCTATTAATGTTTTCTTTTTATAAATCACACCTAATCTATTTCCACTAGGATGGCTGCCCTTATAATGTTAAGCAATTAGTATCTTGAACACCATTTTGTAATAAAACTTAATTTGCAATAATTAGAATGTAACAAAAAATAAATAGCTATCATTAGATACCTACAGGCATTTTGCTTGGATGGTAAAATAATGAAACTATCTACAGATGTTTTCCTCTTCAAAGTAAAGACCCAACATACAGACTCTTCAAAATAATATTATCAAGACAGTATAATTTAAAATTGAAATATGATTAAACTTTAAGACACAGTCCAAAACTGCAAACAGAAAAAAAGCAGTTTCTCTTTTCCTTAATGCAAACATTCAGAAGTCTGAAAGCAACATTTATAAGCTGATAACAAAAAAAGTCACTTTTTGGTTTTAAATTTCTCAGATTTTTTTTTTCACTCATGTTAGAACTTGCAATGGCACAAGACATACTAAACAATTCGTAAGATATCATTTTTATGAAAATATGAACACATTGGACCCATTTCCTTCTTCACTTGCTGGCTTTAGCAACAGGTCCTCTGAGGACGTCTTTTTATGGATTGGTATGAAAGAAGACAGGATTCACTGAAGGGAGAGCAAGCCTATCAAAAGCATTGTTTTCCAGCAGAAAAAAAGTAGAAAAGACTGGAGAAGCATTTTTAGGCTGTTTTATTGGATATTAGTTTTGCTCTGGGCTCACTGCATTAGATGGGGAGCATGGTGATGCCATGTTGAATATTGCCTTGCACAAGCACAGCTGAACCTCACTCCAAGAGATTTACCTGTGCATGGTACTTGTATAGATAGAAAATTGTACTAATGCCCATATTTGATCAAGAAAGAGATTAACTCCCAGGGTCATGCAAAATCATACAGGGTGGAGATTTTGCTGTTCTGTTTGTACATGGAGCTCAGAGGGGACAGCAGAAGCATCCACAAACTTGAAGGGAAAAATAAGGGTTATAATGAACTTAGGTTTCCCTCTGATAAAATTACATGAGATGCTTCAAAAGGAAGTGGAAGATTTGGAAAGAAAACAAGCAGCACATGAGACTACTCTCTTCAGAGAAAAATAAGTAAGTTCACTATGCTAGTATCTCAGTTCTGGGCAAAACTTCGTAATTTTCATCTGTGAACTCTTTATGCTAGGTGTCCAACAATAAATCATGAGCAGCCTGCCTCCAGTGCCTCACTAAGCTCTGATAAATTCCTGAAAGTGCTTCTGGGTACTTCTAGATACTGCACTGAATATTCCCCAGCAGCAACTGCCATCTGTCATTGCACTGATTCAGTGCCATTAGAATTGTGGTAAATAGAACAGGAGAATATTAATTTGAAAATTACTGATGGACGCATATCTGGATAGATCAGAGCTGGGCAATCACCAACCATATTAAATTTAACAAGAGCAAGTGCAGACCTCTCTACCTGCGCTGGGA
>VZTT01038766.1:105715-120295 GCA_013400855.1 Buphagus erythrorhynchus | reverse complement strand
TATGTGTCACCCTCTGCTCCGCTATGCCCCTCTCTGTGCCTCCATGTGCTTCCATGTGCCCCTCTGTGCTGCCATGTGCCCCCATGTGCTGCCATGTGCCCCTCTGCAGGCACTTCCCACAGCCCACAACTCAACTCCATCCCATCTTTTCCCACACTTAGCCAATATCAAACGTGCAGAAAGACAAAAAAAAAAGGGGACACACTTACGTTTTTACTGTTTAATTCAAATAAGGGCCAACAGCAAATTTTTAATCAGTTTGGTAAATTCGATTTTTGAAGGCTTATGATTGTGCTCACTTCAAGGTCCTGAATATAAAAATTTATTTAATAATTTTAGTGACTTTAGTTATTCCAACTCAGCAAAACATTCTGTGAACTTATAATTGCGCTCTCACCTGCAGAGATACGAGCAAAAATGCAAGCCTTTTGTAGAATGAAACATTTAGCTGAATGCTTTCCTCTGATTTCCTCTGATTCAGAATATAACTAAGCCCAGAGTACTGAAAGTATGCTCAGGATGTACAACAACATCAGCATTTCAGCTTCAAAAAAGGCCTCTGACCTTCCCTTTCATACCTCTCACTTTCAGATCCTGAGAAATTTGCCTAAACGTTCTTCTAACCCCACCTATTCAGACTGGCTGCAGGATCAGGGTTATACAGATACAACTGACAGGAAGGAAAAGAAAACCTTTATTCCACCAGATACTGCAAGAAAAATAAGCAACATCTCCTCGAAGGAAGTCTGTTGATTCTGTTATAGGGCTTATTATCAAACAGCATCAGGAATAAAAGTGGATGTTTTTTGTCACACAAAGGACAAGGCAGTGTGTTCCTAGGTGTGCACTGCCTTTTCGTGTTTTTCTCATCACAGAAGCCATGCAGATTTATTCATTCATGCAGAACTTGAAAACAGTAAACACAAATTAGGGTCCCAGCTGAGTCACTAGTAAAATGAAGACATGAGAGTCTACATCTATTTATAAACATACAAATCAAATACTAACAGAGAATACTAAGAACAGTATCTTCATCTCCCAGTGTTTTGAACCTCAGAGAATTTTCTCTATTCTCTTCTGTGTTATAAATTCTACTCCTCCACATCCAGTACCATGGAAGTGCAGAATAGGTATCTTCTCTCTTTAGGTTTAGTTGAAAACAACCACTCAAACCCACTTTGAGCATTTTTTATCTGATTGGTCCTGCTTTGGGGTTGAAGCTTCCTTAGTTGAAAAATTTGGTTGTTAAAGCATTCCACAATACATCTACACCACAGTGACGATTTTAAAGGTTTAACTGACCTATCCCAGCAGTTCCTACACCAGTGGAGTTTCAGTCTCTACATGATTCCAATCACTTAGTTTAATAAATTTTGAATTTATGAGCAGGTTACAGTTACAGGTTACAACCTGGACAGAATTTCCAATTAAAAATAAAATAATAATGTGAATTTCATATTCACGTAAGACCACTGGAAAAAAAAGCAAAATAGGAAAACCAGAATAAAACCAGTGAAGATGCTGCACTGAAAGCAATGCCAAGGTTTTTGCCTGACCTAGAAGTATTTTAAACTTAGAAGTATTTTAGAAATAGTATTTATAATACTTAGAAGTATTTAAACCTAGAAGTATTTGAAACACATTTCATCTGATGTGTGCATGGAAGTATTTTCAGTTCCACAGAATCTCTTTAGAGTTAATATAAAGCTTGGAACCATTTCTGCACACACAGGAAAATGTTTATACTCCTCTTTCTGCATTTGGCAGGGGAAGTCCTCAAGAACTATCGATGGGAAAAATAAGAAAACTTCTCCCAAAATATTGATGTCAAAAGAAATGAAGGGCCTAAACAAAAAAAAAACCAAAAAAATCAAACAGATTTTCCAAGTGCTACATGACAAACCAGCTGGAGAGGAGAGTTCTTGTGCTCTGTGGACTGAAATATGCAGCATCCATGTCACTAGAAAATCACTGGACAGTCTGACATTTCAAAAACTGCTCTTCTGTATAAACATCCTTTATAAGATTTACAAAACAGTTATAAACTACTGCTTTTTTCCTTAGGATTTCTATTGTACTTCTAAACTCACAGTACTTACTGTCATTTCAACTTTGTTTACCAATGCTTTCCCCACAAGTAAGTCTATGCCTGAAGAGATCTACAAGAAATACTATAAAGAATTTTAACAACCTCATCATTGATACATTATATTTGCCAGATGGACAGCATTCAGGTACTTTCTACTTTAGAAGTCAGATCTGACCATAACACTTGCTTAATTTCCCTGATGTTAACATTATATATTTAATTTCCTAGAATTTCTGGCAAGGTACAGCCACAACTCATGAAAAGTCGTAACATCAAGTGCATGCAATAAAGCATCTTTGAAGAAAACATCAACACATTTTTAAAAGGAATGCAAAAATCCAAGCTTACATACTCGGGGGGGTTTGGGGTTTCTTTTAAGCAACTAAGCTTTAGAATTTAAAACAGTAAGACTAAAATGCAGAAGGGGACAGTATGTAAATACAAGTTAAGACAACAGGATGCTTTAACCTGAGGCACCTTTCACATCATCTTGAACAAGTTAAGACTCTGCAGAAAAGTACTTCTAAGAGATCATTAAGGATTATGTCAGCATCATGCTAGATTTCACTGAAATGCAGCCACCTCTGGGATAAACACAAACATCAATTTAAAGAGTACATCCTCTGCAAAGTGTTAAAAGAAGTTTCCAAAACTGCAGTGACACAGCAGCAAACTGAGTTTAACTGGCCTACCATGTACATCCTTGCAAGCCTCAGCACTGATTAAGTGTGATAAATTTGTGTTTATGGGGCAGATGCCTGGGACAGCAGAAGCTGAGTGGAGGGGCTCAGTTGTGGCAGTGTCACAAAGCACAGGAACATGTCTGGGAGCAGGAAGGGCTGAAAGCCCTGAGCAGCTCCAGCTGCCAGGGGCTCCAGGTCACAGCAGGGCAGGGATGGATGATAACAGCAGCAGGGTGTATGGTCTGTATGGGGAAACTGCCCCAGGACCTGGCAACTGCATGGATCTGTGATTATCAGATAGCTGAAGCATGTCTGATAGCACAGGGTTAAAATGTTTCTAAAATCATGGGAATTGCATACAATAGATAGATAGGTGGAAAGGAAGGTTGGGTCTGGTAGGCCTGGGAAAGGGAGCTAGGCCCTGGGAATGAATATTGAGCTTTGTTTTTTTCTAGATCATGTGAAGCTACACCTGTGTAATCATCATATGATAAATGATATGATTGTTAAATGTAATGATTGTTTGCTAATTGAATATAATTATTGTTTAATCATAATAAGAATCATGAGAAATGATGTAATCCTAACAAGAATCATGAGAAAGAATATTTGGGGGGCCTAATGAAAATTACAAAAATTCATGCTTGGATAAGATCAATATATACAATAGAACAATATGGGTTTAATAATTAATATATAGTTATATAATGAAAAGGGTATAAAACATGTCCATCTTGGATCCATGCTGGAGTCAGATTTGGGTCTGCACCCCTGATTCCCAGAGCTCTTCAATAAAAACACCTTCATATAATCATCCTGTGATTATGTGTTTCAACACTAACATGTCCAGGGCATCAAAGTGCAGAGGTATGTACAGAAATATCAGGGCTGGAAATAGGTGTTGTATGACTCCTGTATCAGTACCCTAGAAGTAAGCAAAAACCCAAAGGTGGCCCTTGTAGTCCCATTCCCTTCTGCTACACTGGAAAACTACCAGCACCCAACTCCTGGCACACCACTACGCTAAATATTTATATAAAACTTCATTAGCAATTCAAGGAATGCAAATTGTGAGATAATTTGTAAATGTTCCTCCTTAATTTTAAAGCACCATGCAGCAGCACTATGAATTATATGGGTAAATCTGTGCTATAGCTCAAGAAGAATAGATAATATGTGTACATAATTCTGTTCAGATCAATAAGGCTTGAATAATAACTAAACCCATAAAGACTTAAGAGACTTCAGGGAACCTACTTTTCCTATTAAGGAACTGCCTTTGCACCTAATTTAAACATACAATAGACAAGCTATTACATTTTTGGGATCCTTGTTAATTGTTTGGTTATATGTTTAACATTTGTAACAGCTCTCACAGGTCCAAAATTAATAACTGATGATCTATTATTTGGAAAATAACCTAAAGCGTCTAAGATATGTATAATTTGTCCATACAGATGTATTTTCTTTTTAATGAACTATTTTCTGAACTGCCAAAGGAGCATCCTAATTTTCATGTCCAACATTTATTCTCTGAATTAATAGTAAAGCGTTAAAATCAAGAGGATTAAAAACGTATAGATAAATAATACCTCTTACATTGCTTCCTGATATTAGTAGTGTACTTTTAGCAGAGAAGTGTATTAAAAGGGGTAGGTTACAAATAAAATAATTACAATTAATCATCTTAATTGTTTAGTTGCATATTCCATTAGGAGTCCTTAAAGCACACTTATGTACAGCTGAACTAAACCTAAAACTCCATTCTGTGTTAACCTTCCTACTTTTCAAGGTGAGTTTTTTCTTAAAGTTGTGCCAGGATTGATTAAAGAACAGGACTCAGAGGAAGATACCCTCAAAAAACCCCAAACATTTGCCCCCACACCTGTTATGCTCAAATTCTCCACAACTCCTGCAACCACAATCATAACTACCATTTTTGCACATTATAAAAGTAAAAAAATGCCACTGAGTATGATCTAGAAACTCAGCAGCCTCATATATTCTGTTGTTTTGCTTCTCTTCCTAAAGATTCCAACTTTCATTCTTCCCCAGCTCAAATGATGTATTTGCTTATAGCAATCTAAGAATGTTTTCCTTTCAGTGCCTTTTATTGATCTTTACTTCACGCTCCAGGCAGTCACTTCCCCAGTACAGGACATTTGCTGTGTTTGTGGATTTTGCCAGAATTCCTGGCACTCCTGCATCCCTGGGATGTTCTGTCCCCCTGAAACCCAGCAAGCAGCTCCTCACCTGCCACCCACAGGCAGCACCTGCGGGGGTTTTTTGGCAATCCCACTTGATAAGCCACATGCTGAGCTGTTTGTACCCAGGTTTCTTAGAGTAAGCCTTTGAGATATCATCCCTGGAAATGTTGCCGATGTAAATCTCCCTAATTGCCAACCGACAGCAGACAAGTATTTTCTTCCTGTTCTCCTTCACCACCCTTCCTGCTGCTGTGACTAGGGGAGAGGGAAGCCTCCTCTCTTCCAAGTCCTCCTGAGCTGGGCTCACAAATGCCCACACAGACAGGACTGTGCCAGGAACAGCAGCCTCAGCCCAAGGTGATTTCTGCCAGGTTTACTCACGTTTACAGAAGTTTCTAAGGTGTACAATGTGGATTTTAACCACAAAAAACTCACACACAGGCAGAACAAAGCACTGCTGAGCAGAGCTAGCTCAGCCCATGCTGGAGTTCCCAGATGCCAGGCTCCCAGCTGGAAGAGGATGTCTGCACCAGGAGACAGTGAGTGTTTGGGATCCAGCACCTTGGACACCGACTACACTGTCCTGGCCTGGGGCACAACACCATGCTCAACTCTCCCATGGTCCTAACTCTATGCTCCTTCTAGTTTATAGGACAAGGAATCTCCTCAGAAAGACTGCAAAGTTCAATTTTGTGACATTTTTCAAGGATCCTGGGGTGGCTCTAACTTCAGCCATGCTACGTCTTAAAAAAACCAGTGAGCTACTGTGGTACTGTTTGATTGCAGATTCCAACGGGAAACATTGCACTGGATACACTCCATTTAAATTAACATGTACATTTTTCTGTTCAACGGCATGGGCTGTAAAATTCCTAATGTTCAAAAAACCCTAGAAGCTGTCAGATTGTTCAAAGGATGTAGCAGAGCATGTCTTTTATATTTATTCTGCATAAACCTCCACACACACATAGCAGGCCATCACATTTCAGCAAAAATATCTCAGTACAAACAAGACTGAAACAAATAGTCAAAAGGAACATCAAAGAGCAAAGCAGCAAGAGCTTGCTCTTCTAAAAAGTTATCAGTTTTCATCACTTAAGTGGAGAGATGAGAGACAAGAGGAAATGCCAGTTGCAGTCATGTACACCAAGCTATGGATCTGGGAATGTGAGATGGCCAGCAAACACTGCAGGTAGCAGAGAGACAAGGACTGCTGACTGAAATATTAAATCTCTGTCTACTTTCTACTGTTACATTAAATACTGGTATTTACTCATGCTTATCACTGCAGGTGGTTATAGGTTAATTCTAAAAAACAAAACCCACCATCCCCAGCACACATTAGGCGTTCAGACAGTGAAACGTGTTTACCTGAACTTCAGTTAAGTGTTGATCAAAGAATGCTCTACACAAAGAATGTTCATACATAAACTTCCCAGCTTTGAATTTCATCAGTGAATAAAAATCCCAACTTTGGTCCAAAGCTGTCAATCAATTCTTCACAAACATCTACAGCATCCCATGAAGACAACACATACATTCACTATATACACAAGAATTATCACAGAGCACTCCAGGGTACCTTCACATCTAGTGCAATAGAACTATTTCAACATTAATTTTGTTACATATCAATAGTATCACAAGAGCACCAAAATTAGGGTCCTGTGAAACCCCAGACAGAATTTCTCATGGTAGGTGTAAAAGCCAAATTTTCCAGTATGCACAAAAGGCCTCTGGTTCAACATGCTGGTGTGCAAACTCCAGGCTTTTAGCACCCCCGTGTAGCTGAAGCTCTGCTTCTGTTGTTGAATCAACCTACCAAATGGTCTGCAAATTGCATTCAAAATTTTATAATTTCAAACAGGTCTCCCTCCTCCTTCCATTGAAGATGAAAGTATTTAAAATCTAGCACACAGCTCTTCTCCTTCAACTATGTTCATCTATAACCTAGGGCTGGTGAGATGAAGAAAAGCCTGCAGAAAGTGCAAAGTTACGACACATTTCCCTGTGAAGCCATTTAAAGGTTCAAATATATCACTTAATCCATTTTAGTAACAGCTTTAGGAAACTGAAGTAAAAAAATCCTGTGCAACTTTTAAAATAAAGCTCTCTCATAACCTACAAAACATTACTATGAAACAGCTGTGCTGCTTTTTCCAAAAACCACTCCCTTTCCTCCTTTTCAACAACTTAAATAAAACCAAAAATAAGGACGAAAAAGAAAATACAAAACTGACACATTAAATTTCCCTCACTTTTACCCTTTGACTCCCTTTGTACTTAACACATTACTACTGATTACTTTCTCATCTAAGAACAGCATTCTCCTGTCCATCAAATGACCATGTAATAATTATTTAAAGCTCCCTGGAACACAATGGTAGTTTTTTTTTTACATTCATAGTACAGCTAAAATAATACAGCAGGTCTGATTTTCTCCTGCATTTTAACGGGGGAACAATCTACTAAGAGAGCAGATTAAAAGCAATGTTCAGGGGGAAAGCTGAGGACAAACACTCCTCCTGAGCTTTACCTTCCCACACAAGTGATGAAACCTGGGGGCTCCTCACCCAGCTGACCCGTCCTTGTCCCCAGCATCCCCAGGCTGGCTGAACTGGGGGCTGCTGGCACGAACCAGGGAGCCCCTGGGCACTGAGGTGTGGCCAACTCTGCCCCACACCCAGCTTGGGGCTGCTGCTGCACAAAGGAAGAAGAGTCTAGAAAATAAACTGTTGGGAAGGATGAGAATTTAACAGAGGAGTTTTGCAGATATACAGAAGGTTCTGTAGAAATGAAAGCAAGTTTTGATATAGAAGAAAAGAATTGCTGAGCCAGTCTTACTGGGTAACTAGAAGGCAAAGAGCAAGTGAGTTGGAAGGGGCTTTTATGGCTTAGAGCAAAGGATAAATCCACCTCAAACAAAAGATGTTTTCACCAAACAAAAGGATTTTCACAGGCAAACAAGAAAGCCAATGTTGCAAATAGAGAAAAGATCTCAGAAATTTCCACTGCAGAACAAGTCCCAAAATTTAACATGTAACTACTAACTCTGATGATTGGCTAGTCACTAACATAATATGCTAATTTTAGCAATTTTGGTAGGTTATATGTAAATGTAAAAGGTATTATGTATGATGTTGATTGGTAGTCATGTATTAAGATGCTCTGCAAAGAAAAGTATATAATGCATTGTAACCAAAACTAGATGGGCTTCAGGACACACAGCTTGCCTACAGCCAGCAGCTCTGGGCTCACCCACGACCCTCAGCTGCTGGAACCTCATCTGTGCAATAAACAGCATTTTAAGAGCTGCCTGAAGCCTCCATCTCTCTGTCAGGCTCTTACAATAAACATGAATATAAACTCCTCTACCCAGATGCTGCAGGCAAGTCCAGGTTCCCGAGGTTCCCCATACATTGCATGACAAGGAAACTCTGCCCCACCCAAGGCCAGGAGCCCTGGCTGTGGGTGATAGGGAAATTGAATAATTGGGAAATTGGATAATTGGGAAATTGGATAATTGTCACCAGCTGGTACCACCCAGTCACACCTGCATCACTGCCTGCAAAAGCTCCAGACCCAACAGTGAGTGCCACAGCTATTTCCACTGCAAGCACCTGTGACTTAATAACAGCCCGTCCCAGAAAACAGTTGAGAAGAAATACTAAGAAAGCAATTCAATTTAATTAACATAAAAATTCTGTTTGCTTCATCTGCTACTTCAGTGCTTTACAGCAAAGCCAAAGATGGTTCTTCAGGTAACAGAGATGAACCTGGTTGTCACTTCCAAGTGGGCAGGGAGTAAATTCTTTTTTTTTTTCCTCAAATGAATGGGAACTAAGAATTCAGCATGTAAATTTTGCAATATCCATCATTTATACAGCATGATTTGACAGCATGAAATGGGAGGCCAGGAGTGCCTTATGTCACTGATGTGCACAATGGAAGCCATGCAGGACAGGCCCAATGCCACCAGCACTGTGCTGACTGTCCCCACAACCAACCTGCTGTGGGCACTCTGCCATGCACCAGCTTCTGAAAAGGTCCCAGGTGCAGTCATGGAAATGTAAGATAAAGATTCTTCAACTGACTTATATTTCTGCTTGGATGAACCAAGCAGAATGGTCCCATTTGCTTCAGAATTAAACCAGAAATGCAGAGATGGCTTGAGCCCTCTGAAACAAAGTGATTTTGCAGTAGGGAGGTCAGCATAGCTTGTGAATGTTGAGGTTCTTCAACTCTTAAGTCAGAATGATTTTATCTGTTGCTACAAATACTTAATAGCTCCCTGGAAAATTAAATTAATTTCTTACTCCTCGAATATCCCTGTGTCACATACCTTTGGTCTACTCTGAAAAGAGCCAAGTATACTTTATAGCTTCCAGACAGGACATGTACTGGGATATTTATTTCATTTTTAGAACTGCAGTGAGCAAACATAAATTGAAAAGAAGACTGAATATTCTAAATAATCTTCATCTTTAAATTTTTACACCTCAGTGAAATTTGTTGCATGAGAAGAGAAAACCCCACAAGGTGATCACAGTTGGAATCATTTCACATCATGACAGCAACACTTTGTTAAATGCCACTGGGTCAGTTGAGCAGTGGGGTACTATTAAGGGGGCTCAGAAGACTGATTGGCTGGCCAGGGCAGTGCTATTGCTGTAGAAATGATCCTAAAGGTATAGATGTTTTTCTTTTTTTCAATTATTCTTCCTGCAGTTTTGTTGCTGTGTCTGGGCAGAGGACAGGTTGTGCAGTGCTCCACAAGGAATTCCTCCTGGCTCTCTCTTCAGCTTCCATACAGTTATAATCACCTCTGTGAGCAGGTGGAGGGACTCTCCAATATGTACACAGGGTTACCTGCAGGCAACACGGGGGCATTTGTAGGAAAGGCTCTTTGGTGGTTAAAGCAATACCTACAGATTTGTTCACACTGGCATACCCCCTCCTCATTGTGTCAGTCTCAGTGCAGCCAAGGGAAAACCAGGAAAGACAGTTCTCCTAAATTTTGGTACCACAGCCCTAAAAAATACTTCTGCTTTACAATTCTGTGCTTTTAAACTGTGAGCAATTTTGTACAGATACAATGTGTACCTCTCCCTGCAGCTCTGCCTTTAATGATGAAAAATGTTTGCCTTTACATTCATTGTGTACAGTGCCTAAATTAATTTAGCTTGAATACCAAATTTTAAAAATTACCTCTAAAATATATGTGGTGTCCTTCAAGTGACAAACAAAGCAGTGTAGAAAGGCAGCAATTTCCAGTGAATTGCCTCTAAAGCAGACACTTCTGGCACGTATGAAGGAACAGGCCTTGGCCTCTGATGAGGCTTAATTTGCTTTTGCTTACTGCTAACTCAATTTCCTAGCAATGATTTATCCCACGCTCAGAAGTGTTTTGTTGAGGAAAAACCCCACGCCTTTTGGCATCTGAAAACACCAGAATACCTCATCTATACAGGCAGTCCTTCCTCACAATTCCTTATGCAAACACCAGGTAGCTTTTTCGATGTAGCATAGAAAGGGCAGGTGCCTTTTCACAAGACGGATAAAGTTCTCATTTTTGCACCTGCCTTAATTCAGACATGAAATCACAGAATAGCTGACAAGACTGTTAACAGTCTCTTTAAAATATTACTTTCCACAGCCCTTTGCTTAAGGGCTTTCTCCCTTCTGCTATGTTTTGTAGAGGAAAGAAAGCACAGGTATTTTGAGGCACCATGTGATGTTAGATTGCTCTGTACCTAAAGACTCCTGCCTCTTCATGCACTTACAATTTAAAATAAACATCCTCATTATTTTAATTTGGTTGAAGCATCCAAACTCATACCTTTAAACTGAAAAAGGGATGTGGGAAAAAACCTCCCACTCTTCAAATCTGTTTCCAAAAGAGATGGTAGAGATGCTACAAAGCTACTTCAAAAGGTCTAGCCCATCTTTTGTAGCATTTGTTAAATGGATTCGTTCTTATGACCAATTAGAGGAACTTTTCAGTTTGATGCCTGTCAAGCATGGTTTTGGTAGAAACATCAGTGTAAACACAAAAGCTGAAACCCAGAAACCTGGACTGACTATTTGAAAGCTACTTACCTCAGGGTAAAATTCTTTCAGGAAGACAGCAAGAGTTTTAATGCACTTAACTGCCCCTGGCAATGTTACTATACCTTCAAATTAAAATAGTGGCATTTCATTTAAACCCATGAGATTTTGTGATTTCTGGCCTAAGATGGTCATACTAACAGTGTTTTTAGTATTTGATTTTTCTGTGGTCTGTTTACAAATCATGACAAAAAACATAACCTAAGATGGCACAAACACTAAAAGCCTTTAGTAGTCCTATTTATATTGAGTAGGTTAATTGACCTTTTTATCATGCATTAAATGTAATACATATTTCATATTATCATTTCTAGTAAAAAGTTTCAGGAAGTGAAAGGAGATATCTGCATTTTTAATGACACTAATGTGCATTTCAGTTCTGCCTGTCAGTGCACAATTCATTCAAAAGGGTCTGCTAGAAGATACAAATAATAATCAAAAGACTAACAAAGTGGTACCTTAAATAAGGGCAGAGAACCATAATTTGGTTATTTGGACTGCCTATTTAGACAGAAAGCTGGACTCTTCCCAGGGCTATACCTTTATGAAAGCAAATAGAAATCTGCTAGAGATCCCTCGGCAGAGTAAGCACAGAACGAGGGGGTAAAGATGCTTGGAGTGGAATCTCTCCAGGAGCTCTAAGAAAATGCTAGAGGAAGCAGATGTTGTCTGAGAGGCCTGGATATGGGGACTTCTGTCCTATCATCCACTGATTCTGCTTGGTTTGTACCTGTGCATCACTTATGCTCTATTTGGAAGGAGTTGGTGTTTAGGGTGATTTGGCTGTTTGTCACAGGCTCCAGGGAGGGCTGTCACTGATGGGATTTCCTGCCTTGTTCCTTGGGAAACAGTGATGCAGCCTAGAAATGATGAGGATTCTGGGGTTTTTCTTAGAAGAGAAGCAGCGTAGCCAAAACTTGAGAAAATATATCTAACCCACTATTCTTAAAATACAGTGCCATTTGTCAGTGAGGAGTGCAGGGCCATGGGGACAGGGTTCTGCAATCCAAGTACCTTCATGATATTATGTGAGAAGGCTTTTTACAGATTTTTAAAACCTTTATTCATTCAATCTCCTTGTTATTCTACCAGAAGAATTTATTATTGTTATTGCTATTATTATTATTTGGGGCAGGGTGGAACTTCAGCCAGTTTCCTACAGTGTATTTCAAACATGTACACTGGGATATCAGACATGTTAGGAAATACTGAATAACTTATCCTAAAAATCTGTCCCATGTGAAAGATTAAGTAAGTACTAGTGCCAGTTAAAAGCTGCTTCACAAAAACTCCAGCTCCTCCACTGGGACACTGAAACCTTCCACTGCATAAAAACAAAAGGGAATTTAGATTCAGGCCCTAATTCATGGTCTACCTGAAGGCCTTCTAGCAGCCTGAAATCTTGTCAGGGTATTATACCTCTTAAATGGCCTCACTGCTGAAGTTCCTACATTTTCTGTTATTCTTCTTTGCTTTCAGCTAATGTCCTCTTGTAAATGTCAGCCTGAACAAGAGCACAGTAGTGCAATACTCAACGAGATCTATATCAATAGAAACAAAAGGGAAAAAATCCTTACCTTCCTCCTATCAACAGAAAAAAAAGGAAGATGGTGGTTTTCACAACTCCAATTAGAATGGTATCAATGTTTTATCTCTTCCCTCTGTAATTTTCACTTCACCATTTTATTACATCTTTCTATTTTCTGCTTGATTTTTACTCCTAATTAAATTTATTTTCTGTTTTATCTTTCAGCCGTATCTGTAATTTACAATCTTTTGTTCCAGAAGCACAATTTTTTTGCCTTTCTGTATTCTCTTCTGGCAGGTTTAGTATTAGAAATCATTTGAAAAGGGGAAGGACTATAATGACAATATCAGGCAGATGATTTATCATGAAGATTATAGGCTAATAGGCCATGTCAAAGCCTGTAAGAAAATTTATGAAACATTCTCTGTGTTTTAGTGAGCTCTGAATGTTACGTCAGAAAAATTATGACAGGTGATAATTGACAATATTAGTATGGTGATAAAACTAACTGAAAATAGAACAGTGTCCTTAAAGGTTACACACTAAAAACCAGAATTCAGACAGAAAATAACCTGACCTACTTTAGAGTTGCAGTTAATAGCTCAAGTTTTCTTTATTGTTACACGTTTTTTTGACTCTATCCTCTGTATTCAATGCAAAATAGGACAGTAAAATTGTACAAGTTAGACTTAGGAGTGAGTCTCTCAAATGATACAGGGCACTGCCAGCAGAAGCCTTTCTGAAAGATGTTCCTGTGAGGAAAAAACTGGAATGCTTCAAACAGAGCTGGACCAGCAAATAGCTCCAAGTCTGCTGCCATGGATTTTAGGTGGGATACAGAAAACCTTCATCCCTGAATATCATATTGCATGTCTTTGGCCTTCATCCCTTGATTTTTCTAGTAGTTCCTAATGAAGTATTATCCATTCAGTAACCCAGCTAAATGAACACTGAACATGTGTGCAACTGGGGAGTTCTTCAGTGGCTTTATTTAAAGATAAATTTGTCTCCACAAAAGGGAGAGGAATAGGGCATCCAGGCAGAGTCATTGCCATCTGCATGAAGATGCTGTGTTCGGGTTCTTCATTTCTCTGAAGCACAAACTAATAGCTCTGCCCAAGAAGTTTGATTTTGTACAGCAACATCTGACAGGCTGGAAAGCACCAGGTTAATAACTGCAGCTCATCTCTCCAGCACCAGCCTGCAGCAGATTCAGAGCTGCACCCACAGTGATGTTTATCAGAGCCCTGGGAAAAGAACCCACAAGGGTTTCTCCTCCTCCTCCTGCAGCACAGGACTGTTTTGCTGAGATCACACAGAAATCTCTCACCTAAACAAGATGCCAGTGCAGGAGCCCCAAAAGCTGTGAGCGCTTCAGTGGTGCAACTCATTTCTGGGACTCTAAAACATCTCCACTCAATCAAGAAAGGCTGATATGCCTAATTTTTCTAAAGCAGACTAGTTCATCCTTTTTCCTGCTTTAATTTCAAGTATTGTTGTTCTATCATTCAGTGCCCACTGCCTAGCCTAATGTAAAGTCATGAAGTCTAAAAATATGGCAGAACTCATCAATCTTCTCACTTGTATTTTTATTAATTTTTGAATTTAAAATCAATTAAATACTCATATTAATTTAATGATCTCATAAAAAGGAATTTAATACTTTTTCCAAATTAATTAAACCCCACTGAACTCATCTGCTGCCATATCAGCAAGGCTTCAAAAATTCATACAAGCAGCTGGCAGTCCTTGTAAACAATAGCTGTTCCTCATAAGACCACATTAAGCTCCCTATTCCAGTGAATTAAGAAGCATGACATAATTTTAATGACAAAAGTTAATATTTAAACAGAATTATCATGCCAACATTTTTCTACCAGTGGACTCTCACTTAGCTTGTTTCTGTTCTTACAGAGTGTCTAGCAAATTAAGGAGGATCCTGACATTCAAGAGATGTGATATTAA
>VZTT01038766.1:32063-100151 GCA_013400855.1 Buphagus erythrorhynchus | reverse complement strand
TGTTGATTGTTTAAAAGTATTTTTATTAGGTATGATATAAATTCACCAATAGTAGGTCAAAACCTGCAGGTTTCTTACTAAACTCAATAACCAAAAAATTATTTCTGCATTACTAAAACATGTCTAGAGTGTATTAACATTACAGCTATCAGTTCTTAAATGGATGCACAATCATATACCTTTATTTTGTATTGAGACACTTAATACTCTGAGAACTCACAAAATGGATTTACAATCCCTATTACTTTTTGACATCTCTCATCCATATGGTTTATGTACAAATACTCAATGCTATTGATTACTTAATGAAAGCATTTATATGAATGTTCAGAAATATCCTAGAGTTAAGGACCTCAGCTATACATTTCATGAGGATGAATGTGTTTAGTTGTAAATCCATCTGCATCACTTCACACATTCCATACATAAAGCTAAAATTATGAACCAATGAAGTCAATAAAATTTGCTCTGTCAATTTTCTAGCAAGAATGAATATATACATTTAAACAGTAATAATTCCTGGAAGCGTTTTAAGCAAATTGGTATATAAAGAGCTAATGCAGAGAGTACCTAGAGACCCAAGTTCAAGTAAGTGAAATTCATTTGATTCTCTGCACGCCTGAGAAGGTCAAGATAAGATTAAATAACATTATATAAAGGTACAAAGTTTATTGGCTGTGTGCAAATGTCACTTCAAAACAAAAGAGAAAGAAAAGAAGTATTTTTAAAGAATTCTCCTCAGTACCTTTCAAGAAATAAGGAACCTCACCTGGCCAACCCCTGAAAGGTCTATAGGTAAAGAACTACAAAAATCTAAGCATAAAAGCAAAGAAATCAGCATCTTAAACTTTGGTATTTTTTAATTCCAGCAAAGTGAGTCCAATGTGTTCTGAACATTCATTTATATATCTAGACGAATATTTAAAAAAGAAAGACCCACTTACAATGAAGTTGAGATATAAAATGTCTGTAATTTCAACTCAGACACTAAAGATAAAAAATGGTAGAGCAAAACTTTGGGTGTTTAAAGCTTCTCCTCTGTTTTAAGGCTTTTATTATTATCCATTATTCACTTTTTTCCAGCAGCATTGCCTATCTTCAGGATCCTACTCCTCATTCAAATTAAGAATGCTAATCATACTGAAATTTCATTAATGCTTTTCAGGGTTTATTCTGCTGATGGTTATTCTCCTATGTTGGCAGCTTGATAGATATTGGCATGCATATTTAAGTAAAATAATTTACTGAACTGATTTTCCTCCCCTCTGTAAGTAATTTTGTTTATACGCTTGCTCCCCTCAAATCTTAGCCATAAATGGAAGCATTCCATTTATCAAAGATTGGCTGCTATGAATTGTAAAATTAAATATTTAGACATCTTTGCAGAATGGATTAAATGTCAACTGTGTCATCTAATACCAGGAAATATCTATTAAAAATACATTTGATAGTAGATATTTTCTCATAACACTAAAAAGCTGGGAAACAAAAAATTCTTAGACTATTTCCAAATTGAAAACCATGCATAATTCAGCACTCGAATTGAATTTTAATCTTTTCATAATGCTTGGGGAAATATTTTATACTTATGAAAACTAAGGGAGATAAAGAACATTACAAACCAAATAAGTGGCTTTATGTTCAGGCAAATGTGATACAATAGCTAATAGAAATAGGTTATTTGAAGCAGTCAGAGGAACAGAAAGCACCCTGGACATTACAGATTCACATCCAAGTTCACAGGACTGTTGAAGGAAATTTAAAAATATGGTATGAGGAAGTCAGGGAACTTTTCATCCTAAAAGGGAGCAGTGAAGCCCTTTAAGAGTTTAAACAGGAGAAGCTGAAAGCAGCAGCAGCCCATCAGCAGAGGCTGCTGCCCTTTGCTCTGATGATGCTTGGAGTCCTCCCTTGGGACAATTCCTCCCCTGCACTGACTTACTGCTGCCTCCTCGAGTGCCCATGGGCACAAAGCACTGCTCTTCAGTAAAATCCTGCTTGTCCTCCCTACCCAAGGACTCAGGGGACAGCACCTCCAAAATCACTGCCTTTTGGATTGGTAGAAGGGTCATCACCACCACCACCAACAAAGCAATCAAACATCATTACAGCTGGTGTCAGCACCAAGGAGAATCCAACAGAAAGAACCAGAATAGGCATGGCATTCACTCTGTGAAAACACAGAGTTTCTTCAGGGATGTCATAGAGATGCTCTTCTTAAATTTACAGCTACTGATTGCCTAAGATGAGTCAAACTCCCACAGAACCATCCCAGGATACATGCAAAGGACTGTTTGACTCTTGACTAAGCCCTCACAGCTGGTCAATAGGTCTACAAGAAGATACTCGTAAAAGTAAAAAAAAACCAAAACAGCAGTTTCACTACCCCATCCCCTTCAAAACTCAGTGAAAACACCTGCTCTACAGGACCTTCTTCTCCTGTTCCTCCTCAATTTTCTTAACTTGGAATTTGTTCTCATTCCCTTAGGTACTTTGGTACTGTAGTCTTGAGCTTATATCCAAAGCAATTCCTCAGCATGTGGGGTAAATCTTTAGCAGCAGGGAAGAGCATCTACCCCTTCTGCAAATTTCAGGCCCGTGTGTCTTTGAGGACAAGAGATGTGCAAATGAACTTTTTCTACAAGCTGAGTCTTTGGGAAGAGCTGGGAACTCTGTCCCTTGCCCCAGAGGGCTGAGCTAAGCATATAAATACTGGTTTGTAGTGAACAATGAACTTCCAAACCAGGAGAACTATTTCATTTACAGTGCACAGGATTTCCATGCCCTGCCACTCATCCTGATGCAAATCCCAGCTCAGACTTCCTAGGATATTACTGCTGGCTGTGGCAGATGGTTGCACACTTAGAATTGGTAATTAGTAATGAGAAGAAAACACAGAATTGGGGGGGGGAGGGAGAAGTGTTTCTCTTTTACTGTTATTTTTGCTCATTTTCAGCCACACTGAAGATCCTGCTCTCCTGGCAGTGATAAACATTGGCTGCTTTCCCTGCACAGTTGATTCATTTTGCTTTATAGATAACTGGATTTTGTTTGATAGTCAGTTTGTCAATTTTTCAATTCTTCAAGGGCTAGAAATTAGGAAGATAAGGTCCATCAGGAAGGTTAGTCGCTATTTGCTGAGCACAGGATAAAGGTTATGTGTTTGAAATATAGCATTTTTACAGGGGAGACTGGGAAAAAAGCCAAGGAACTGCTGTCAGCATTTCACTGGAAGAAATGGAAAGTAGATCCAGGACTTGAATCATCATTAACAGAGCAGTGGGTTCAAATAGCTCTTTAATATTTAATTCTGTATGTATAATTTTAAATCCATTACACTTTTGATATTTGCAGGTCTAACAGTCATTTATTTGCTGCAATAACATGGCCATAATCATGAAATAAAAGATGCACTACTATTCCAAGTAAACCAGAGAGGGAGGGAAGGTGGTTAGGAATTCTTGGCTGTTTCTATTTCTCAGGAGCAGGTTGGTGGTCAGTTTTCCCCAAACAGCACTGTATTGTGTCACACACTTCACACAGACCAAAAATGAACACTGACATATTTTATCATTATCGGGTTTTCCTCATTAGTGTCAAAAACATGGAACTTGTTTTATTTATCAAGGAAGCAATTGCTTCCCCTTGGAAACCAAGAGACACGTTATTGAAATCAGCCCCAGAACTGAGCTATTGCAGCTGTCCACTCTTTCAAGCAATCAGACCTATTAACAAGAATAAATTTAAAAATACACATTTCCTACCCTTCTCTCTGAAAAAAAAAAGATTCACTGGCATCACAGAATGTAGCCTATTATTCTTGTCAATCACATAGTAAATATGAAACCATTAAATAATTTTCTGACTATCAGAAATGCCTTCAAAAGGGCTTTTTAAAACAAAGCTACTTTCCTGATTAAAAGGGAGAGTAAACAAGAAAAAATTGTTGGGTCAGACCCATGTGTGTCTTATTGGGCCAGACTCACATTGTCTTCATTCTTTTAGCAGAGCAGTGATAACTCACTGTAGATGAAAATCTGACTTATCATTTCAAACTGATCGTGTCCATTTTCTTAATAAACCAGAGCTAATCTATGGAGTGTACAAATGGCCTCTGGGCTATTCCAATGCCAAGAATAAATAGTGTCTTCATGAAAAGCTTTCTGAAAAACATTCAGAAGAAGGAAGCAGCAGAAAGCAGAAACTGCCAAGAGGTGCAGCCCTGACACGAGTAATCCTCTTCAGATGTGTGTCAGTGCAAGTCAAAGGTTCTAATGTCAGTGATGAGATCATTATTAGATCAGAAATCCCGTGACAATTGCACAAGAGAAATAGAAAAGACAGGAATCAGACCATAAATACACACATTTATTTGTGGTGCAGCAGAAAAGGCATCCTCCATTTAACTTTAAAAGCCTACAAATTTAATTAAAATGGTATTTCCATTGCCTGTGATTAAGCCCACTTACACAGAAATAGACAAAGCCTTTGTGTATAACCTCTTGGACATCTCTGTTGAAGTGCATAAATAATGAATAGCTGAGAATTCTCTGTCCCCTGCAGGAAGGGCTCAGGCCCAGCACATGGAGCACTGCAGGCCCCATTTTCTTGACTTAATGCACTGATTATCTGGAATAATTTCAGAGAAAACAGCACATGAGAATTGTGTCTTTAAGTTATATTTCAAGTACAGACTGTTATAAACAAAATAGCAAGAAATCTAAAATTAAACGCCTATGAAGTGAGACAATTGCAACAAGCCATGAAGGCAAACAGCTCCCTCTCAGGACTGACCTACGACCTTTGAATGTCCACAGTAAATAAAATTAAACACTCTGAGGGTTTTAAGTTGCTAAGAACTTTTCCTTCAAGAATATGAATATGCACAGACATACATCCTGTACTTTGACCAGTTTGGACTGGGCCCTGAAACTGAAGCAAGCATGCTTTTGGAAAATGGGAGAAGCCACCCTTCCAAAGCAAAGGAAACGTGAGTCAGAAAAAGTTCAAATGAATGCTGGAATATGAAAGAGGAAGGACTGCATACATTACCATCATCAGGGTTGTACAGGGAACATGAACAGCAGCAATTCTATTAATAACAGCCATTTATTTCCACAGATTCCTCCACTGATATTCACTGATGTTGATGGACACCAAATGATGAATGGTAATCAACTTGGGCACTTCTTAAGTGACTGCCCAAAATCTGTGTCAGATGAAAGAATCAAATTTTGATTCTGAAGTCCTCTGGGCTCTAATTCCTTCTAGATACATACCCTGGCTCAAAGAAGAAATTACATGAATGTATAATTCTTAAATAAGAACAAAATAAATGGAGTGTATGGGAAAACTGGCTGCCAGGTGAGGTGGAAACACCAGCTATCAGATCACAGCCTTAGTCAATTCAGGTATTTGCTGACAACTAATGGAAGAAAGGGAACACTCCTCTCCCTCCTGTCCTCAGTTGTTTCCATTGTCATTAGCAAAGCAGCACGTAGTGGCTTAAGTGCAGAACACTGAAATATTAATTCCTATGCCCTAGTTCTGTGCTCTGTGCACCCTCCTGAAGTGTGCTAAGTTACTTATTTTGGTTGCCTGATAAAAAATTGATCAATTCTGACCAGTGCAAACCTCCTAAAAAGCCTGGTTTTGCTCAAGTGACAACTAAAGAGCCAGGACAATGCGAGCAGCTTTGGTGCACTCAAAAAGCAGAAAACCACAGTGCAATATCACAAACCCAAGAGTTTTCAATAAATCACAGGGAAAGATGGCAGTTCCTTCTTCATATGCAAAATACTATTGAGTCTGAACATTTCTTGAGATGAAGACAAACTCAGAATAAATATTATGACTGTAGCAATCACAGAACTACCTTCAATGCTCAGTATGTCTCTCCTTCTGGGTATTCAGGCTTCTGTTTCCTAGAGTTTATCAATCTCAAAAGTTAATTATAAGCCAACACCAAGACAGCCTATTTCAACACCTTAAATTACTTCCCATTAGTTTTACGAAACAACGACTCAGCTTTCTCTTTTTTCACTCAAAGCCAAACTTTCATTTTTTAAATCTACCTTCACTTCTCTTCTGATGTTTGGAATTTTACATCTTTATCATAGGAACAGAGTTCAAAATCTCCCATTTTCATAATAAAAGTATCCCAGAATGAACTAATAAATATTTGATATTATTTATGTATGATTTAAACTTGCAATCTGAACATAAGTCAGTATCTTCTACAATTAAGAGTCAGTTTCAAGGCTGAGTGTAGGAGCTAACTTCATCTTCAGTACTGCAATTTCAAAAACTCCTAGGAAGTTGTAAGTTATTTTAAACAATTTATGTTATTTAAGCAAAGTAGCTGTACTTCAGTCCTTTATTCTGGGTCACAGACCAATTCACACAGAAATTGTACTATGGGCAAAATGTTACTGAAAATTCAGATTAGGTTTAATGACAATGCAAATTTAAGCACTACCTTAGCTGCACCATGGCAGCGTTCTGTCCTTCCAGAAAGTGTGTGCTGAAAACCCCAAATGCACCCAGCCTGTGGCTCCAGATGCCTCACCCTTTACCTAGTGCCCCTCCTCCAGTGTTACTTCAAACCTCAGCAAACCTTCATGTGCTGAGGCAGTTTAAGACATGGCAAAAGAATTAACAACGCATTTTAGGATGGTCTATAGCTTTCTGACTTCAGGGTTTATTTAATACATTTAAATACATTTTCTGAGGGTTTTTTTCCTTTTTGGAGTTTTTTACTCCAAAAATTCTTTTCCTGTTGAGAGAAACTGCCCTGCTTTTTGTTTTTACACCTCTCAGGAAGTCAGGCCACCACCTCTAGACCTACAGTCACAGCATCAGGACAGACATATGTGGAAGTGTTCATCCTTGAGTGAGCTATGAAGATACCATGATATTGAAATAAAAAACTTCAAAAATAAATCTGCAAAGGGGAGTTATTTCTACATATAATTCTGCTCAACAAAGCCACAGTCACTGGTGTGGGGAATGAATTCCCAAATACAGGTTTTTCTCTACAAGGTGTCCACCCAGTTGATTACAGTTGTTGTCTTGTGTTAATGTGTGTCTACCTAGTCGACTATAATTGTTGATGTATGTATTGACTATTTGTTGTTAATGCTGTAGGTCTTTGTAAATTGTTAATATTCCTGGTTGTCTGTTACCCTGTCCCAGTACTCACTCACACGATGCACATCTCCATTACCCCCTCCCAAAATGGCTCTTGGCAAATAGGGGAACAGCAAGTGCTCATGGGACACCATTTGGTAATAAAAACCCCTAAAAATAATGAGCCAGTGTAACATCCAAGACTAAAAATGGTACTCCTAGGTAGGAAAAATAGTGGAGAAAATGAAATCGCCAACCAGGGCTTTTTCACCTTGTCACCATGACCCTACAGCACGTGGTCAACAGGCCATCCCTGGAGGAAGAGGCAGCCACTGTCCTGCTGAGGACTCCTGGGAGGATGGAAGCCCCAGCTCTGCTGACAGGCACAGCTCTCCTCCTCCTCCTCCTCCTCTGTGTCGCCCATGGGGAGCATGGTGGTGTGTGTGACCCCTCGAGCTTCCCCCCAGAGCTGGCCCCCAAGAAAGGCTTAAAAAGGAGCTGCTCTCCTGGCCCATCTATTTCAATTGGCAAGAAAAGTTCTAACCAAATTAACTTCTCCCTGTATGTAAAACCACGCCAAGCAAATGAACTAAGTGGGGATTGAGGAGAAAGCTGAGATTTTTCTGCTGTGCTTTCACATGCAGCATAGAAAAGCACTTTGCAGTAAACAGTAGGCAGGGCCTGCTACTTCAATCTTGCAAATTAAAGCAAAGGACTGTTTTGTTTTCAGTCCATGGCTCAGCCCCACACCCAGCAGCCCCTGGCTCCTGCTGTGCCACTGATAATCTGCCATATGTGGCACATCCTATAGCAGCACCCCCAGAGAGATGGACCAAAATCAACACTGCTGTGTTTTGTAAAGGGCACTGAAAAACTGACAGATGGCAACAGCTGGGGCAAATTCCATTCAAGGAAGCACTTTTTAATCAAAAATTTTATACCAAGCGTATGGGGCTTTTCATTGCACATGATTTCTCTTTCATTGCACATGATTTCTCTTTCATGGCACATGATTCCCACTGCCTTTCATGCTGCTGTTCTAGCAGGCAGCTGCCACACAGCAGCCAGCTCCCACACACGAGGACAGCAGTGAAGCAGAAATGGGCAAACATCCATCTGAGCCGACAGAGCTGCAGAATTTTGCCCTTTGCTCTGTCCAGTTTTAGTGAAGTGCTGCAGAGGTGAAGCCCTGGGAGAAGAGGCTGTGCAGAAACACAGCTCCCAGCTCCAGGGCAGCTGCCAGTGGGGATGTAGAAGCTTTGCTGTACTAAGTGATGTAATCTAGTCCAAAAGCATCTAAAAGCTGATGTTAAATTGCTGTCATCCTTTCAATTCTAGCATGCCTATTAATTACAGTGTTATATTGAATTTCATTTCTGTACTCTGGATTCCACACCACATACAGGGCTCGTTGTTCCTGCCTTCATTCATGACTTTTTTCATTAGCACACCTGGAAGCTCTCCAAGGCAGGCAGCAGTAAGGAGCAGAAGTCTTGTCAGAAATATCCATTAAATCTGTCACAGGCACTAACAAATCAATCGAGTACCAATGAACCTTTCAGAATTTTTTTTAAGCAGCTGATTAAAAAGGGACCCACCTGACTTGAAAACTTTTCAGCAACAAAACATACTAGGCCTGACATGTTGTGGTTATTATATCCACTGACATAGAATCATAGTTACTTAAATTTCTTTGTCGTGTGACAGAAGTTAATTTTAAATGCTTGAACTAAATTTAAATTTAATTAATTAAATAATTTTAAAGGAAATTAGTTAAATTTAAATACATTTTTTTATGGAGATGAATTCCTACAACAGGTTGACAATTGCTGTCACTTGTTAATCCAAATTATTTTTCTGTTCTTTTGAACTTTATATAAAGGGCAAGTAAGTTAGAGTACATCATGATTTTTAAAAACCAAGAAAAAATCAGAAATTTAAAAATGAAATTTTAAAAGGTAGTGTAGGTTTGTTTTGCAGTCTGTTTATATCACCATGGTAAAAACTAAGTGGTATAAACTAACTGGAGTCACAGTCAATGAAGTAACTAAAAACCAATCACTTCCAAGAACTAGTTCTTTTTCTCTCCATCTTTGTATAATTTTCTAAACTTCAAACAAGAGACAGCGCTGTAAGTGAGGGAAACTGGCCTGTGATGTGAAATACTTTATTACAAAAACAGTGTAAGGCAAGTGTTTGCATGGATACAAAGTGCAGACGCTGGTTGATTGTGCCCAAAAGCTGCTCTTACACCACTGAAGTTTTACAGTAATATGCACAATAAATGCCTATAACACATCTGTCTACACTCCATACCTACCAACATTGTCTGTTCACACCCTCCTGGGTTTCAGAAAGCACAGAATGTCTCAGGCTCAGGGTGTGGAAGGGGGTGACAAACAAATCAATGAAATCCTTGAGACTGACACAAGACCTTGGGGGAGGCAGAGAGCAAGAATGCCAGAGTGGGAGCCCCAAGGAAAGGATCACAGCAGCCAGGAGATGCCTGGAGCTGTGGATGGGACTGGGTGCCCATCTGTGCCCATCTTCATCACTTGATCAGCCCAGCATGTCCTCCTTAATTAACCTTAATTGGCCTGAGCCAATTAGCTGGGCAGCTCCAGTGCTTGCCACCAGGGCAGGAGCACAGTCTCCATTGAGCCTGAGAGTGGCAGAGCGTGTGATACTGCAAAAACCTAACACAAATGATATATTGCTTTCTCAAAACATTCTGAACTCTACTACGTTTATGTCCACCCCTACCACGGTGGATGCAACAAACCAAAAAAAAAAATCTAATATTGCCTCCACTGTCCTTTCTACACTGCCATTCAGTCTGAGAAACGAGTCACCCTGGCATCAGACAACATTTAAAACAATATAAAGACTTGGTCCATTTAATTCAGAAGCATTGGACTCCATTTATAAATGGAGAGGTTGTTTCCAAATTACTGAAGAGAATTGCTATGTGCCAGTCTGGTGTCATTGTTACATGCCCTATCAACACACCTGTATCATAAATGGTTATGGAACAGAAAACAGCTGAGAACAGCAAATCCTCCTTGTGCTGGGGCTGCACCCCAAGGTGCTCAGTGCTCCACAGTCACTGAGATAAAAGCACTTGGGAGAGGTTTTTTTGTAATCTAAACACACAGAAAAAAGGACAGTGGAGGAAACCACAGGCCAGGAGAACAAATTGGTTTGATCTATTTCACACAGCCAGAAACAGGAGAATTGAGCAGAAAATCAATGACCTAAACCACCTGTCCAGAGTTTGAATTCTTTATATTCTCCTTCCCCTTCTTGCTTCATAAAAGTAGCATCACATGCATTTTTTAGGGGGCCCTAGCAAGCAAAGAGATCAACAGCACTTTCAGGCTATTGGGAGTGTTTGCTCTTGTCCAGAAAAATAAATTCTTTTCAGCTGAGTGGAAAGAAGCAGGTTTAAAGAAAAGTGGGGGCTCTTATCTATTCCGTCCACAAGAGAATTGTTAGCCAATAAGCATTAGGAGCTCTAAAGAATAAATAATTACCTATTCAGGCTGTTATTTTAAAATGTTTTTAAGATTTAGAAGCCATTAGAAGTGACATGTCCCTGCTGCTTTACACTAACTCACGTAGTTCCAATCTGAGGAATACATTTTAAAGCCTTTTGATTTTATTTTTAAAGCAAGCTGGAATCCTGCAGCACCAATTTTGCTGCAGTAAACTTTTAGGTGGCAAATATTCCAATTCCACTTGTTGCATTACTAACACTTCCTGGTATTATAAATTGTTTTTCTAAGTCTGTATAAAGAATGCTGCATGCTTTTGCAAGCAGTCCTTTTTGATTTTCGTCATCATTCACCTAGAACATGACAACACAGGAATCCACACAGAAAAGGAAGTATTTATGTAAAGGAGAGACATGTAATTGAATTAATGGGTGGAACACAGATGGAATGAAAGTGTGAAGAAAGATATTAGAGTAGAATTTGCATTATTTCACTCAGTTTGTTCCTTCCTTTGAGTCCACACACGGCTCCTTCAGCCATCCCTCTGAGGGTCCCTCCTGTTATTGCAGCAATGCAAGTAAAGATGGGTACAGATTTTGAATTCTCAGGTTCACACACACTGGAGAGCAGAAGTGAGCAGCTCAGTTACTACTTGAGTAGTTCAAATTCAAATAATGAAGTGTATCAAACTACACAAGAAGAGAAAATGTCCCAGGGTATCATTCTTTGTTGCAACTGGCTCACTGTTAATCTTCATGGCTTGGAGTTATGCTTGCTAGCATAATTTTTTAAATAATTTCATTTATATCAATACATGTTAGAAAATGTCCATTTCTGCCTGAAACTGTAAAAACCTAAGCAGTTATGATTTCCACTGCAATCTTAATGATGGGGGATAACTAGAGCAATTCTACATTTTTCAGCTGCTCACACTTTAATACATGAGCCTGTTCAGACCTCAGGTAACCTCCATGTATCACTCAAACCATAAGAAGAGAACCATTCCTCATCCTTTTTACCCCCAAACAGACGAGTTTCCTATGCTGTCCTTCCTGTGACTTTCAGAATTTGAAATCATTGAGGAACCATCTCTGATTGTAGAGAATGTCTAAAAAGTACAGAAACTACTCTTAACTACATAGCAAAAATCACATTGCAAAAGCAAGTTACAGTCTTAATCCACCCTAAAATGTTTCTTTGCAGAAAAAAACATTGCTAAAATAGTACCTCAACAAAACAAATACTTCCTGGACCTTTTGAAAGATTTTGTTGAAAATAAAAAGGTAATGGCTATAGTTCATTGAAATAAATGACTTCATATTTCAGCTGCAGATTCAGGCACATTGTTCACAGTGTATTTCTTAATTATAAGCAATGGCTCTCATACAGCAAGGCTTCATTAGTTTCAAAGGAGTGTGACACAAAATCTACATCCATCCTCACAGCATAACAGCAGCACCAAATTTTTGGACCTATAGGCTTAGCAATTCCAGTACTCCCCACTCAGGTTTCTCTCTTGTGTTCTGAGTAGTCCAAAAGTTTAACAACTCTCACTATCTTACTAGCACCTTCAGTGACAACCTCTTTTAACTAAACAATTTTTTACTTAAATGGTTATTTAGTATACTTCAGGATTATAAAATGCCACATTCTGTCCCTGTCCTATTGTGTAGGGTTGAAATCCACTGTAATATCCTGCCCATTTTTCTAAAGATCAAGTCTTGTATATAAAGAAAACTACTCAAAAGCAGTTCAAATGTGGACAATCTCAAATCACTATTTTCTGTAAGCAGTTATAAAAGTCTAAGGGGATATCATCAGATTGGAATTAGTTGGTTATTTTCCTTGCTTCTTTCTAGCTTCAAGTAATTGAACATATTTAGGTATAATGAAGTACCTCAACATTCCCATTCATTATTGGTTTTATCTGTCAGGTGGAACTTGCATTCAGTCCCCTGCATGTAACTCTCATTTCCTCCCCAGCCCCTTCCTCCTGTGCTGAAGACCCCTCAGCAGCCACTAAAAGCTCCATCAGAACAGCCCGAATCCGTGACCCTTTAGTCTTCTTTGGACACACTGATGTCACCTACTATTATTTCACAGCTGTAAAAATGACTAAGGGCAATCACAGAAAATAACCAAACCCCAAAGCCCTCAAATCCCTCATCTCTGAGCTTCAGGGACTAACAGAGGTCACTGAGAGAGTGATTGTTTTTTGGTGCAGTCTAAATCTGAAACCTGACCATGTTTATCACTCTTTACTGGATGATGAGCAGCATCCCTTAAGTCAAAAACAGCATCTCCAGAATTAATTGTGCTATTACCAATCTTTTATTTTACCTAAGAAAAGGATCACTGTGAAGAGATCTGATTTTTTGCCTTTGACGGCTTAAGTCTGAACTAATTAAGCTACAGTAATAAATGTAAGCTTCAAAGCTAGAAATTAAAAATCATTTTAAAAATTGTTATAAACAACTGCAACACTCCATGGCTTTGCTTGCATTTCCTATTTTTTGATCATGCCTCATTTTCACAGAGAACTATTTAACACCAATGAATTCTGGGCATCCTAAACTGACTTGTGTTCTAAGTCTGGCTGACAGTGAGTAAAAACGATAATATTCAGAATGACAATTTTAAAATAACTTCTGTACTTTTAATGTTATACTGAAAGGACAGTTGCTGTTATTAATGCCATTGCTTATCAATACAAACAAACAAACAAGAAGGCTGGACAGCTTCACAGTCTGAAGCAGAGAAATGGGATTTTGTGTTCAGCCCCTGGGTGTTAAGTGGGCTGACAAGTGCTGCATTTGTTGTGGTGCAGCACACTCCTCTGAACTGCTAAAATAAAAAAGCAGGTTTGGAGAGTTTGTGGTTGCAGCTTGTAGTTTAGTGAATATTCAGGCATCCTTCCTGGCTGGTTTTATTGTCTCCTCATTATTTACAGTGCTTTTAGCACAGCCAAAATGCAGTCAGAGACTGGGACTCCATCCGCCCAGGAGGCATGAACTGGAGCTGCTTCTGAGACACAGATTACTTGTCTGGGGGGAGCCAGACCTCTGATCTTGCTAAGAAAGGCTCTCTGTAATTTATCAAGAGCATAAAAGTAGCTAAAGATGTAGTGGTACACCCTGGTACAATCACCCAGCTCAGCCTCGCTGGGACACAAGGCACTCAAATGTGACTTTATCAGCCCAGAAGTGGGGGCACAGTGACAAGTTTGGCTCTTCCCTTCCAGGGTTTCATCAGGGACATCATCACCTCACTGCCCTGGATGTTATCTCCAGTTTTTCTGCTTCAGAGAACACCACAAACAGCAGAAACCCCCTCCACACAAGGCTGTTTAGGATGCTCACAGTACTTTTAGGGAGTAAGATAAAAGGCTTCTGCATAAAAAGAGTGGGAATAATCTGCCCTGCCTTGTGGAATAGGACTAATACTAATGGGCTAAAAGCACTGTACAGAAAGTTCAGACCAAGCTTCATGAAAAACCAGGAACATGATGAAGTATGCAATAGGTTGCCCAGGGAAGCTGTTGCATCTCTGCCACTACAGATCTGTACAATTAGGTAAGAAAACTATTTCTCCAGAATGACAAGGGTCCTGCCTTGGGCAGGAGCATGGACTGATGACATCCTGAAGTTCCCTTCAGATCTATTTTTGCACAGCATTGCTGATGAAACGTAGTTGCTGTAAGTGGAATGCAGATAGATGTCTCTTCCAAAATCCTTACATAATTTCACAGCATTTTGTGAGGGACAAAATCCTGACAAATTGAATCGATCCCACCTTGTTTCTAGCCAAACTACCCCTAAACCTGAAAGTCAAATCCTGGAAGTGGTTACCAGCCTCCCCACCAGAAAGGGAACTGACTGTTGCATGGCTGTGCCAGTTGGTGTAAATTGAATAAAACACACATTCCTTCTTTGGGTACATTTTATCAGATTTTTTAAAATAGAGATTGCTCACATGGATGTCCCTAAATCACCTAAGTCCACTTTGCAGCTATACAATGCTTACAGTTTCTTTGTGGGTTTTGTAGGGGTTTATTTTTTTGGGGGGTATTTTTTGGCCAAGGGGAGGGAAGGAGGGTCAGGGAATGTCTCTGATACCCTGCAAAAGGCTCCAGGATGCCATGGTGAGTTTAGTTACTTTAAAGGTCTGTTGTATTTCAACACCAGTCTGTGAAAATCCTTTTTGGGACAGAACTTGAAAAACTGAAATATGGAAAATTGCTGATCCTGAACCTTCTCACACTTACAAGTGTGAGTATTTTGGTTGGTATTTTCAAGCTTTCCTTCAAAACAAGGACACAAAAAAATACAATTGCATAAAAACAGAGAGTGAGGTATGCTTATAACATGATAATTTTAAGAACCAGGACTTTACGTATAGTTCAATTATTCACAATAAATTCATTCGCTAAAGAAACACCAAAAGCCACTCACTGCACTCTTGTGAGTGTCTTCATGCTCCAGTTATGAAAAACGTTGATCACATTTGACAGCCAGCATTTTCACAGGCACATTTAGTCTTGTTAGTCTCTCCTTAGTTCTTCCTGGAAACACAGACCTGTTGGGAAGGTAACTGCACAGAAAACTCCTTTTTCTCCAGTCATCACCCTTGAAACTAAACATTAGATAGAGGCGAAAACAAGTGCAGATTACAGAAATTTTCTCCTGTGACCACTCAGGTTATGTGCACCATAATGTATGCACTCCTAGAAGGGGTTGACAACTTGCCTTAGTAGCCATGGGGATGAAAAACGGCAGAGGTATTAAGAAAAATGTTAAAGTTTCCATAAGTGAAAACCAAAACACTGTTTGCAGCTTGGAGTAGGCCTGTGCCACAAGTAACATTTTAACTAAAAAAATGAGATCATGGGAATGGGTACAGAAAACGTATCAAAGCAGTAAGGGCAGATAAGCATCACTGAATAGCAGATGCCTCTTAACAGCTTAGTTCTGCTTGGTAACAAAGCAGTTACTTGGTAAAAAATTCTTTGCCCAGGTGAAAAATACGAAATGCATGAACTACCTGTGCACCAGGGCAAGCAGTAAAGGTGCAAACACAAGGACTAAGTTAAGTACATGTCCAAAAGAACTACATCCTCACTAGCAACATATAAATATGGAATAAGTAAGTGTAAGTTAGTAGATAAATATATTAAATAAATAGGCATTTCCCCTACCATGACCTGAAATTTCCCTAAACCTGTCACTGATGGAAGAGGAGCACTCAAAGGGAAGGCAGTAAGAGCAGCAGGAAGGTTCCACAGCTCCAGGAACACCTGGCCATGTCTCTGTTCAGGTGTGCCCTGCACATCAGCCTGCACAGGAGGGGAGCTGGCACTGTGCCTCTGTTCTGGCTCAGTTCTGCTCCTACAGAACCCTGCCCATCTGCCAGGCACGGCAGCTGCAGTGTCCTGTTTGTTCACTTTGAGTTTTGGGTTTTGTTCTGGTTTGTTGGAGGGGCTCTTTTGTCAATAGGATTTGTGTATTTGTCTTTAATGCACACTAGTTCACTGAAAAAAAAATTATATCTCTAAGGTAACACAAATGTTGATGGAAGGACAAACAATTTGCCTGTAAACTATTGCAGGGGTTGTTGCAGAGGAAGAAATCACAGAAATTTAATCTTACTACAGTTTGCTCAAGGAGATCTCAGCAGACATTTCAGCACAGATCAGAATCTGCCCTGAAATATTCTTGAACCTAGGCCCATTAAAAAAATAACCAACCAACCAAACATGGAGAACTTTCCAAGTACTAGAATTTTTTTCTTCTCCAATAGTTGCACAAAATACTGAAAATATTAACAGGCTGATGATAAAGGAAGTTGGAGCTCTGATTCTCTGCTACAACTATAGACTGATATATTATACAACTGGAATTTCCACATTTAAACAAAATATGGCCATAAAAGATATTCCACATTACCACACTATTAAATGTACAGCTACTGAATATTGTTAATGTTGTACTTGTATCTATTTCAGTTTTCTCCTACTAAATATATGATGCATATTGAATTTTCCATTAAAACCTTTAGTAAATTACTGATATTATAAAACCAAATAAAAGTACATGATATTAAAGCAAAAAATACAACAGAAATAGTAATTTCCTCCAAAAATTCTAAAAGACAGGAGTTTTTTTAAAAAGTGCATAGAGGTTTTTCCAAAAACATAGGGAATGCAGGCCCTTCAAGGGAATGAAGGGTTCAATCAGTACTGTAATATTATGCCTGGACTGCAGATCATGAGGCCAAATATTATTAGGAAATGAACTATTAATATCAGGGAATACACAGAAGTAATTTACCCTTGTAAGAAGTAGATACTTCTCACAGTACAAATACTTGCAATCAATAAATGGAGAAGCTAAATTAAAACGACTGTCTAACATAACCTTTATCACAAAAGCCAGTCTGTCTGTGTAAGTTCAGTATTTCAAAGGATGATTTTCTACATGAAAAGTAAATCAGTATTTAATGAAAAACATGTTGATTCTCTCAGTGTAAAAGCTGAAGAAAATAATTAGGCTAACAAATTCCCAGCCAGCAGAGATTGCAGTGTCAGTAACAACAGCATGTGATGAACATCCCTGGAAGGATCCTAAGGGAATGCAAGCAAAAGAACCAAATCTAAGATGGAACACCCACAGGGACAGAAAAATTGAAAAAAGGAAAAAAATTACAAGGGCATCTTTTCACTAGGAATTGATCTTCATGCAGCCAAGAATCACTGGGCACCATGCGTGACAAACAAATCTTGATATTAAAATGGGGGTCAATATATAAAAACCATTTGGGAGCCCCAGCTTGGCAGGGTAGGAGCTGATGCCAGTGTAAGCTTTTGGGAAAAGTAACTGAGACAAGTTCTTTCAGGATGCTGTAAAGTGCTGTTTGGGACAAGCACTTGGACTTCTGCATCCTGAACATGAGAGCTCCCTGAGAACCAGGATACTCACCTTTACCAGCTCCTTTCCTTAGAAAAGGTGAAGATTCTTAAGCAAGACCATGAAAAGATTGCACCAACAACTGCACCATCTTAGGATCTTCAGAGCAGCTATCAAGCTTTACTATTCTCCCTTTTCTTCAAAAAGCATTTTTAATGAAAGAGGGAATTTAAGAGAAAACTTGCTCGATGTTCCAAAGTCCCATATTCTGCTTAAGGGACTCAGGACAGGAAAGGTGTCAGGTAAAATAGATTTAATACAAATGCAAACTTGTATATGACATACATCTATCATACAGCAACCTGAGCAAAAATGTTCAAAACCTCCATTCAATTTTCTGTCCAACTCTTGACAGTTATAAAGTACTTACACAGTAAGATATGATTTGAGCAACTTTAAATATTTGTCACACATTTTGTCCATAGCCAGGGAGCAGAACAGGAAGAGAGAAAGCAGGGGAAAGCTGTTACTGCTGAACAAAATTAATTATGTATTATTACTTTAGGCAATTGCAAGGATTCATTTCTATAAAAGCAAATCCAAGTGTAATTGTATAATTATTATGTTTTCATTAAAAATATATTGATAGTGGGTGCCTGCTGTATTATTCTCTTTATTCTGTTCTGCCTCACAACAAATCAAGCATAGGAAACACTTCATTTCAGGATCTGTGGGCCAACAGTCAGGTCCTGAGTACTCAGACACAACCTTTACACATGTCCTTCAAACTACACTGGAAATTCCTTCCTTACAAATGCCAATGAATACAAAATGCAGCCCACAGGCTCAAAGGCTGCTGCCCATGTACATTCCTACCTGCAAAGGGAACAGGAGCATCTTTATCCAAAGCAACCAGGGGAGGGTCCAAAATCACAGTGTCGTTGTTTTCAGTGATGACTCCATGGTATGACGTCTCAATCCAGGGTTTGTGTTTGTTCACTAGGAAAGAAAAAACCATGCCTAATTAATTTGGTTTGTGTTTCATTTCCATTCAGCTCATTTTATCTAGAAAGAGAAATTATTTAACATACTTCCAATATTAATGGTATTACTCCAAAGCCACAAACAAAATCCTCACAATAAACATTCAAATATAAAAGAAAAATTACATCTATCTTGTACTGCACTGATGAGAAAACCAACACTTGCAGACATCCCTCCAATTAAGACACCAAAATAAAAAGGCAATTTTCAAAATATGTTTAATGTGTTCTCAACTGTCAGCCTAATTAGGTTCAGACATTTTTGAAGGAATTACTTTCAGTTGCAAAGCCGTGATGCAAGAGAAAGGGCATCCAGAGAAACCCAACTTGAAAAGACACAAAGGAGAATGGTGGGTGAGAACACTCGACTCTTGGTGACCTCTCTTTGTATTTTTGGAACAATACCTACAATTACTTCTGTGTTCTGAGCATTGTAGAGAAAACAAACATCTTGCATTTTAATCACTGATAAAGTCTGCACTTCTTTACAGTTTACCCAGGGGATCTGAAGTTATTCTGGAAAAACCTGTCCTTCAAATCCAGCTGTTGAACGTTTGGATATCTGGTCTTGAAGCACACAGAAAGATCACAAAAAAAAACCAAAAAAACCCCCAACACTTTAAGGAGAGGCTAAATCCTATCACCAGATTGTCTTATTGCTGAACCCTCTCCATTTACACCCCTCTTACCATCCATCTCCTATGGACTGGAAAGGATGAAGACACAAAATAAAAAGGAAGGGAGAAATGCAAGAGGCTTAGCTTTGCTCTGCTTATAAATTGAGGTTTCTTCCTGCAGGCACAATCTGAACGTTATGTCACTGGAACTCCTACATGAGGAATACAATGGTGACAGATAAATGAATTTCGGTTTGAGGAATGAACTCCCCCAGGCAAGAGGGAGCACTGCACCAAGGAATATCTACCCCATTTGCAGCAAACTCAGATGCAAGGTAATTTCTATACCTATTATTTAGCTGTGTGTATGCAGTGCTGAGGAAAATACCTGGTGAGTTAACAGAAACACCTCAAAAATGGAGAGTTGATGCTTAAAGTGAAACCAAATAAAAAAAAAAAATAAATTACAAAACCAAACAAAATCCACAGATATAACCCTAAACTCTTTCATGACTTGTCATCTGTAAAACCCCCTGACATCGATGAGATTCAAGTTTCTCCCTTTGTGAAAAAAGCAGAAAAACCCAACAAGACAATGTAGAGAGCTCTGCCACCGGTAAACTTGGGCATTTAATAAATTATTTTCTTCACTGGCTGTTTGGGAAAAGCATACAAATACATTTATGGCAAATTGAAGTTCATCCTCTTCCTTTCTTGCTTCTTTGTCTGACCATTAGGAAACTGTGGATGTGGGAAGACTGATCATTCTAAAGCTGAATTATTTTATATTCTAGCACTAATCTGGGAGCTTTGAGTTCATTTCTATGTTGTAATAGATCTTCTTTCAGAAGAAAGCATACTTATCTTCACAGTAGTTGGTTTTGCCCGTTTTTGCAATAACTAATAAGCAACAGGAAGATTAAACTGGGGATGTGTCAGGGAAAGGTGAAATGGGAAAGAGGGATCTCAAATCTCTTTATCTTGTAATGACTGTACAGCCAGAGGAGAAATTGGTGAGTTTATGTAATAGATGAAGGCCAAAGTCTTGTCGACGTTGAAAAATGAGAAGTGATGGATGCAATTTCAGAGCTTTTTATGGCATTTGGGATTCTGGTTTGCAGGGCAGTTGAAGCATTCTGCATTTGTTATTAGAATAGGTGAACTGCCTGAAACATGCAGGCACACCAATGTGCTCCAGTGGCACTCAGGTGTGACTCCAGGCTCTGAGGGACACAGGCTGCACCGAGCCAAAGGGCATCCCTTGATGCAGGCAGAGGCAATTCAACCACAATGAAACAGTACCCAGGAACTCACATGGAAAGGGAACTCCTTATGCAACTCAAATTTCAAGCACCAAATGCTTTTAATTCCTCCTGATTCTTTTAACTATCACCACTCTTAAAAAAAAATCAATCAAACAAAAAGACCAAGCAAGGAAACAAACAAAAAAAGCACTAAAACTTTCCTCTTACTGATTCCTAGAGAATACTTTCGATGGCACTTTTACTTAAGGAATTCTCAGGATACAGTGAGTGCCTTAGCTTTCTCCAGTTGGTGACAAGTGAGCAATAACAGCAGTCAAATCAGTGGCATCAACATCACTCCTTAAATTGTACTGGGGGAAGAAAAGTACATTACAAACAAATGCTGCAGTTTAGAACTTAGAGACTGGTATTGGGAAAAGAACAATAAAGCAAAAGCAAAATAAAATATCAAATTATTTGCAAGCTCTTATCTTGGAGATACATCCCCAAATGTAAAAACTATGGCTATATAAGTTTCATGTGACCTGTGGTGTGGAAATTTCACAAATAATGGAAAATATGCATGCTCTTTGGGACTGCAAAGCAATTATTTTGCATCAGATGATCTCTCTTCAAATATTTTCATATCATGAAAATTATTGATCCTTTTACACTGTTTCGGATACTTGCTTTAAAATAAGAAATCTCTAATCCTGAGATGAGCAGAGGCTGGTAAAATGCTACCACAGAACTAACTGCAGAAACCTCTCTACAGGCTTTCATAAAATAATAGATTCTAAAGGAAAAACCTTCACATCTAATATGATCAATGAATACTTGAAGTTTCTTAGTCTGAGACAAAAGGACAACTACAAAATATTAGACTAGTTCAAGTCAGTGTTTATCTACAGGTTAACACAGCTCTCAAATCTCTGATATTTTCCTATCCCTATACAGTGTCTTCAAAAGAATAGAATTTTCAAAATTCAAAAGTGTTTTGTCTTGACTTCTTTGAGCTACTGACTCTGCTTTAGGATATGTGAGTCAGATTTTAGGTTTCCAAAAACACAGTAATACCACACTGCATTTATTTAAACACCACAACAAAAAGGTTTTACCATGCTGTCCATTTCAGGCTACATGAAACTGTATGTTTAAGTAGAAAAGAAAAACAAAATTCCCATTATTGAAAAATTTCCATAATTTTCATTATATACAGAGCTTTTTAGGATATTTTAAATATTAACATGCATCCTTTTGGGAACTCTTTAAAGTTTTAAATCAGATGGGATTTTTTCATTTTATCTTTAAAATGAAAAAGGCAGGAATGGTTAAAAATATTTCAATACTTCTCAACAATGCTTACAAATTCAAAGTATTCTATAAAATAAAGGCAAACTACTTCTCTTTGGTTTGCATTTGCTAAAGATGATGGAAGAGATCTATACACAGATTTGTATGTGAAATTTCAGGAACTAAAAAAGCAGAGCACTACACAGTCAGTTGAACTCAAATGAGCAAAAAGCTGGATAATCAGCAGTAAGAGTTATACAAAAAATATTTTCCCTCTTAAGGCATATTAAGTTGTAGCACGCTGATATTAACTCTAAAAGTAGAAAAAAAAAAGGTTTTGTCTTTCTCACAAAAGACCTTCTCTGGAAGCATTTATTGTCTCCCTTTTCCTTGCATTTTTCTAGCTGGGTGGAAGCTGGAATCAGAACAAGGCTTGCATGAATTCAAATATATTTAGTTAAGACATAGAGATACCCATGCTGTGGGTTGTTTGTCTTCTTTAAACTTGCCTCCCTTCCTATAATTTATTAGTCATTCATAGAAACCCATACTATAAATAATTTATACCATCGACGATAAAGCAATTGATCTTCCTTTATTACAGCTCGAGGTCAATGCACTGAAATTTGTCTCACAGGGCATTTTCCTGGCGTGTCCCACCCAAGGATGTGAGCAAAGCCTGGGGATGCAGGGAGAGCACCGTGCCAGAACTGGGTGCTCCCTCGTGCTCTCCCCAAAGCCAGTGTGGGGACAGCCCCAAATGGAACCCAGTGAATACAGAGGAAGGCCCAGATGATGTCCAGGACCCCCAAACCATGCTGACCTCACCCAGGGCATTCAAGACTGCACAACGTGCACAGCATTTCCCAAAGGCAATCACAGGCTGTGCATTAAATCTTCCACGTCTCAAAGCCTGGGAGCAACCCAGCTGTGATTTGTCAGTGCAGGAGCATTTATAATAACAGGAGTACAATAAGGACAAAATGTATGAGGCCATCATCCTATGAGCAAAGCCATCTTTTCTCTAAGCTGAGACTGACACTTGTTTGAAAATACAATGGTATTTTCAAAATTCAGATGGTTTCTGACTCAAATCAGTTAGAAAATGTCACTGATCCAAAAATAACACATTATTGACTATTAGAAGGTTTAATTCCTGACAGGGGAGATTCAATATTGTCAGTTGATTTAAGTGATGATTTCTAAACTTCAGGCAGCTAAAACCTGAGGTAGCAAATAAAAATTATTAAGAATTGCTTTATGAATCCAAATGTTTTCTTTCTTTGTCTCCTTTAAATAGCACAATGGATTTATTTTCCATTTAATTGTGTTGATAATATGTTCTCTCATCTCTAGCTTAAAAATTTAAGCTTTCTTACCACCTCTTTCAGCTGTAAGCCTTTTCATCTGCTATCTTCAATGACCTTCAGCTCAGCCTGCTGGAATCTGCTGTAGGTGTCAAAGGGCTTCCCCTGAGAACCAGCACACCTGAGGATCCCAGGAAGCCTCTGAGGCACACAGGAAACGCCATGAACTCCTGCAGAGTGCCAGAGCTGACCTTCCTGCCCTGGACAGCAGGACATGCTGCTAGAGCCCTGCTGGGGGATGCTGCACAGCAGCTGCCACAGGGATGCAGCTCCCCAGGGATGCAGCTCCCCAGGGATGCAGCTCCCCAGGGATGCAGCTCCCCAGGGATGCAGCTGCCACAGGGATGGCTGCAAGGCACGATGCCCCTGGCTGGGAGAGCCCCCAGACCTGGGCACCACAGCCCTGCTGGTCACCCCTCCCTGGGGACAGTCCTTCCCTGGGTAAGAACACCACAGTGACAGTGCTGGCATCAGCAGTGGCCACAGCTCAGCTCACTTCTCAGCTGTTTCAAAGGAAATGGCAACTAAAACCACGATTTGTCCATCACTGAGTTTCTGTGAGCTGCTCTCTGGAGAGCTTCAACAGCCCCGGGCTCTGGACCAAGAAGGAGAAACTTGAGAGAGGGTGAGGTCAGAAGGTGATTTTGACTACAAGTGTGGCTCAAGCCATGGTCATTCTTTGATGAACAAGTGAGAAGTTTTGATATCTCATATCCTCAACAGAAATTCACTGGAGTCTCCACCAGTTCCAGTTTCTGGTAAGTGAAGTATTTCAGAGATTGTGCATGTGTAGCTTTATAACAGAGGAGACCTTAATTCCCCCAAGGTATGTCTTGAGATTGAATCCTGGATTTTCAGAATGAGCCAGGAATAGAAACCAAAGACAGCAGCAAAATCCCAAATCTCATAAAGTAGCAGCTAGGAACAAAAATGTTCAGAAGACAGGCAGATTTGGGGGCTTAGGTCACTAAAGAAATTAGGATTGGAGCTTGAGAAAGAATTTAAGATTTCCTCTGGAAGGCAGAGAAAACCAGGACATGGATAAATGCATTTTTGAGGAAAAAGAAACTAAGAAAAAAGTGGAAACTGAAAATGGCTGTGAAGTAGGAGAAGTAAATAAATGTTTGCATTTTACAGGATTAAATCTTTCTCAGCATTAGGAAGAAAAAAAACACCATTGAGCAGCACTATCATGAGGAACTGTGTTTCCCTACCTACAAAAACCCTGAAAACTTTCCAGAAACGTTCAGATATAAACCACATTTTATATCCTTTGCCAAAGACAAATTGTAGAGAAGAAATTTATTCTCTCCCACACACTTTGTTCTCCCTGTCATGCCACTGCCTGAATTACTGAAATTCCAGTAGTTATGTTCTGGCTTTATTTTTAGATAGACAACTTTAAACCATAATGCTTTATATGCTTTTACATAAAATAATAATGTGAAACTCCTGCCCCAATTAAGGCAATGGGAGTTTTGACACTAAGATCAGTTACAGCAGAATTTATATGATTTATGATGTGTGATTATGAGATGTGAACTCTTTGGAGAACACTTTAACTGAGCAATACATTATGGGCAGTGCATCCCAGCAACATTAAATTGCTCAGTGGAGCTCCTGTGGATGCTGTGGCACTGCTCTGATTGTGCTGCACAGCAAAACCTTCTCTGCACCAAACACTGCACCAAGCTTTCTGCCATAAACACATTTCCTGGCCCCCGAGAGAAGGCCTTTCAATAATGACACTTCCCATCAACAGAATTTGTTCTTATATTTAAAAAGGGGGAACATTTGAAAAGGAAGACTCTTTTTTCAGTAGCTAATTCGTAGTACAAACTAATTTGACCAAAAGCACCAAGTGCCTTGCCTAATAGACTTGATAATATCAGTAATTACTCCACTGCTGGCTATTTCTGAAGTAAAATAACATACCCTGTACTTACTCTGACATGTTGAGATGTTTATGCAGCTATAAATATGCTTAATTCTCTTGTAAATCTGTTTGTTTGGGGTTTTTTGTGAGTAGGGGACACAAACTTCTTAGCACTGACCAAATTAACATTAAACATTTAACAGGAACTTCAAGAATACTTTGCTCAACCCCAACCTGTGCTGCTCAGGAAAACAACAACCTAGTTGCAAATTTTGTAGAACTCCACTTACAACACTGGGATGTAAAACTTTCAGCAGCATTTTTTACTTCTGACCCTTATTTCTGAAGACCACTTTTTGAATTTTCATATGCATATAGGAATTAGCCTTTACACCCTATCTCATTGCCATCTTTTAGGGATTGGACCACATAGTCGTGGCCCCTGGGTCTTGAAGTGCCTTTAAGCTTAAAAGTTACTTTAATTAACACAAAAGACATTTCAACTCCTTCATCAACATGTCCTTATAAATTAATCTATTGACAGCTGTTATAACAAACAGACTTCAGAGAATGCAAACCTGAATTCTGAGCTCCCAAGTTTCCATGCTTCAGCATTAAGAGCAAGAAGCTGCACATGTCCCATATCTAAGGAAAAAAATTGGAATTAGGGGATGAGTCTGTCCCACAGCTATCCATGGGAACTTTAACAGCACTTACTGATCACACCCTCAGACATGAAAGTTAAACAGTTAACAGTTAAAATATTGGGGAAAGTATCCAACGGTATAAAAACATTTTCATTGGTGTCTCAAGGGCACAAAAAAGTCACAAACAAGGTGTTTTCCTAAATATTTACTTGTACTCAAAAAGCATTTCACTTATCTCCAATTCAACATTAATTCCTCATAAACAGATTCATTCTCATTTAAAAAGACATTAACACTTGAGATGCCCAATATTTAACCCTTCTATAATTTAATTTTCTTCAATATTTAACAACTGCATGCTCACTGTATGAAGCTACCCCAATCTTACACATTTTATCTCTTTTGTTTGGGCTGAAAGTTTTTCAGAACATGGATTTATTTTTCCATTATGAGCATTAACAGCAGGAATTTTAAATTAACCTGACTCTTATCGTTATTCCTTAAATAAATGAGAATGGAGTGAGCTCTGAAGAGTTCTATCAGAGCTGAGCAGGGCTCCCAGCAGTTTCCCTGACTGGGAACCAACACCTTGCAAACACTCCAGATATTTCACATAATGCTGAGGAACACAAGGATCTCCAGTGAACATTTTTATCATGACAGTGTGTTTTTATAGGAAGGACAACAAATCAAATTCAGTGGTTGTGCAGAAAAGCAAGAGCAATTCCTTGACAGCACCAAAGAGAGACCTCACTGAGGAGCTGCAGGCCTGCAGGATGCCCTGTTTAACTAAAGAACTAATTTGCATCTGTAATACCCCCTTATTGCCTGAAATACCAAAACCAGGGGATTCCAATTGCTGCTTTCTCCCTATGAATGTTTCAATTATGACATCTCTAAAGTGAGCATTGCAGCTACTACAGAACTCGAGACATTTTAACACTGCCTGAGCAGATTTTCAAACGTTTTTCAGCACCTTATCATTCAGATTAGCATGTATTCCTTTGTAAATAGTACCTTGAGTTGAAGTTTTTAAAAAGTATATAAGGTATCTTAGGTTTTATGCACTTACATCTCAAGAGTTTCAGCAACACTCTGTAGCTGAGAACAGTGTTTTGAAAAATTCCAAGTTAAAATCCCTATTCTATTATGAGGCTGAAATAAATGAAAAAAAAATCTTTAACAATTGTAGCCTTTATAAAATTTCATGCCACACTATTTTGATAGCACAGACTTGAGCGCTATCACAAATTTAATCTCACTGAAATCCTATGCTCCTACATATAAGCCTACACATTTGGAAATCTTGGGAAATGAGATAAATCCTAATGTCATGGATTTTAAAGGAGTAAGTAGTTTCTTTTTTTTTAAAAATAGAATAAAGTATTGTTGTTCATCTTTTCATAATTTGTTTAAAATTACAGATTTTCATACAGCAGGGGCTGAAGGATATTGCAGTAGAGAGAAGCTGATCATGTATAGGACAGGTATTGCTGCAAATTACCTGTCCTTTACTTCATCCAGCAGATCTTGAAAGAAGCTACTCATCTTTTTCCTTCATATGGCCACCACTCCTTCCAAATGAACCATGTTGATTTTGAAATTGTGACTGCACTATAGAAGAGATGCTTTATTCCCTGATGAAATCCAAGAAACTCCAACTCTTTACGATGGAATAATAGGAAGAGTGCAAGAAACTGAGTGAGACTGATAAATTCTAGGCACGTTTGTGTGGGCAAAGACTCATGAAGCTGAAAGGTCAAGGGAGAGTTGTGAAAATGCACAGAAAGCCAGAGCTGGGAGCATGAGAACTCTATTTAGAGGACATATCCTCTGATAGTCTTGCACTATTTGTGCATTATGGGCATTCCACAGGGGACTGCAGGTGTCACATTCACTGTTCCACTGCAAGCTGGTCACAGGTAGGGTGGCACTGCTCTGTTCCATGCCAGTCACAGAGTGATCACAACCTGTCCAACAGCCATGGACCAAGCCCACAGATAAACCATGAAGTGTAAAAACAGCTACCAGTAATGCAGGCACAAGGGCACCACAGAGAAACACAACAGGAAGTCCATTTGCAAGTATTATTTTGTGTTCAGATGTCTCTTAGAAGTCAAAATGTACCTCAAAATAAATCTATTAACTGACTTTCTATTCTCACTGCAAACCTCTCAGCATATACCTTGAAATGGCATTTGTCACATGGTCCCACAAATGAATAAAACAAGGATTACTTAAGTTTTTCTACATCAGTGCACAAGGCACTTCTCAGCCCCAGCAGAAAGCAGGAATGCAGTAAATGACACACAGGCAGACCAGGGGAACCCTGTAAGGTACCAGTGAAGTCTCCAGCTTTGGTACCATTCAGTGCAGCTCCATCCATGCTGGTCATTTCAGACAGACCCTGTGTTACAGTCTCCTGAAGAACAGCAGGTTTTTGGGACAGAGCCCAACTTCTTTGCACTTTCATATAACAGCTCTTATTAGTCTGTGGTCCTGACTGAAGCTTCTATAGACTCCAAAACAAATAATGATCTGTCTACCCCACAAAATTCAATGGGAATGTGAGTGTTCCAGACACTTTAAGAGTCAAGACCTCAAGCTGTGTTTCAGCTCTCCAAGGTGGAGAATGCCTTCATTCCATGGGCTATGGAATCCATATGGCAAACACACCGACATCCTGCTTTTCATAACTACTTTGCATTCTTCAGCTATATTCTAGCTACACTTTAATTTTTTCTACTTCATTTGTTTTCTTTTAACAGCTGAGTCTAGACCTAGGAACTGCCTGAAAGAAATATGTTTTTAAGCTTTGATGCTGTTTCTGATTATAAACAGCTCTGACTTTATAACACAATGCTTAATTTAATTGATTTTTATGCACCTCCTCATTATCAATGCAGTCTTTATTTTTTTCCAAGGCAATCTTTTCTCTCAGTACATTTTCTACAGATTTAAACCTAAAGTTATCACTGATCCTATTTGAATGGTTTATTCTTCCCTCAAAACTCCCTCACCTCTTTTTTTTGGATTTCAACCTGGAAACAGGCTCTTATTTTTCTTTCTTCCCTCAACATCCTCAAGTGTCTCCTAATAGCTGAGTGTTTTGAAACGTATCTGTCTATTTACATAGAAATTAACTGCCAACAGCCAAGTTTTAAAATGCAATTCTTACAATAGCAAATACCTAATTCCCACATTTATGTATTTAAATAACAAATGCTGAGTACAGGTGGAGCCTGGGGTGAAAGTGTGGCACAATTTGCCTGCATTAGGAGTCAGAGTTCCAAGAGTTCCAGCCAGAGCTGGACCATGACCTTGCAGCAACAATTAACACATTCTTGTCCCCATATGAATCCAATGACAGAACCAAGACGCTTTTAGTATTTCAGCCTCTTTTAGGATTGAGAATAAACTATCAAATTCCACAACAACTAAGGCAGCTTTCCAGCTCTCTTAAACCTTGACTCTGAATCTGAATCTTGACTCCAAGGACACCTCTCTGTACAACTGTTCCTCCTCATGTTAGCCTGATCATATAAACAGGTGAGGAAGGAGATGTCCAAGCAGAGGAAGGTAAACCTAGAGATCACCTGAATGTGTGGGTTACTTTTCCCCTCCCTCTGGTATTAAACATAACTGAAGCCAGCCTTCTGGAATCTGCACAGCCTTTCATCAGATGCCAAAATAAATATCATTCCAAGGTTTCTTTTAGGGTTTCTCCTTCAAAAATTTCTAGTTCCTGCCTGCGTTTCTGCCCTCCTCAGGCTATACCAAAATTTAGACTTTTAGACTTGGGGCACACTGTACAGGGGACCCCACAGGAAACAACAAACTGGGGCAGGGCTGATCAATCTTCCTGACTGTACAAAACCACACAGTAAAACCTCCTCCTTTTCCTCATGGAAAACCTCATCAGCAGGGTTACCCTTGGGAGGGGATGAGGCAGCAGGTTCTGTGGGATGGGACATTGCCACACTCGTGTGGCAACCAAGGGACATCTGCTGCAGTGATTCCTGCTGGGCAGCTCCCAACAGCAGGCACAGGGATCCACCAACTCCTCCCTTCCAGCACAGCCCTGCTGCCAGCCAGGTGACACTGCCAGCCAGGGGACACTGCCAGCCAGGTGACACTGCCAGCCAGGGGACATTTCCAGCCCTGCTGCCTGTCCAGTGACACTGCCAGCCAGGTGACACTGCCAGCCCTGCTGCCAGCCAGGTGACACTCCCACACTCCCAGCCTGGGAACGGGGCCCTGAGCCCAAGGTCACTCGTGGCTCATGAGGTAAGGGCAGCCACTGGGGCTCTGACAGCACTAAGGCAAATGAAGGAAAATCAGATGGTGCTGGAGAGCTGCTGCTCTGACACTGTAAAACCTTCTGTTGTGTCACAGGCCAGCAGGCACTCACACACACAAGAGTGCAAGAACCCCAGCAGCCAGACAGGAGCTCCTGCCCTCGGGAATGCTCACTGCTTAGGAGGTGACAACTTAGCTGCTTTTCTTCTCCAAAAGTGAAAATACACATTTGGAGAAAACATCTGATTTTGAGAAACACTGGAACATAATATCACAATTTTTTCCTCCAAAACAGATACTATGTAATACTGGAATAATTGTCTATAAATTAATTCATTTCTGTCTGTCTAATCTCAAAAACAGCTAAGCTTCCATTCATTCCTTATTAGTATTCCCTGAATTAAACTAATCATTTCCTAATTACTGGTGCCTGCTGAAAAAAGAGTTTCCAGGGCTCTGGCCAGGGCAGAAAAACTTGTTTGTCAAATGAAAGACAGACTGATGGAAGAAAAATGAAATTTCATCTTCTACCCATCTGAGATTTTTTTAGTTAATTGGTTAAGTCTCATGACTAAATATCAAACACTATTTTCCCTCATCACTCGGTCCCCAATTACCAATCACCTCCATGAATTGCTAGTATGAATGATTTTGACCCATGAAATCTCAGCTTTTGTCCTACAGTAATGCAGATGGGACACATTTTATTGCAAATTTCATTTCATGCTTTTTATTGTGAAAGGTATGGAACACTGAACAATAATGATATATTTTACAGTTCATTCATTTCAAACTGATCATTTCATATTCATTACTCCAGTGACAGACATGTCCTGTCAGTTTTACCCCTCATTATGCACATAATATCTGCATTTGAGCAAGCAATAGAATTTTGAAAGGAGATTGCAAGCAACCAAGTTTCCATTTAAATAAACCCCACCAAAATTCAAAAAAGCTCTGCTAGCTTGTTACAGTAACTTTAGGGGCTGCTGTCAAAGAAACAGCTAACTGAAGTAACATTTCTGATATTTTTTACAACCTGGTTAAAAAAAACTAAGTTTGGGCATAAAAATATACAACTATATAAATCATTCTTATGAAATCTGAAGAAAAGGTTAAAGCTCCTGGACATATTTTCAAGAAATAAACTTGGACTTCAATTTTTCCTAGTATTTCAGATCTCACCAAGAATCATTATGTTTTGTATTGCAAAAAGTCACCCTAGTGATAGCCAGTGATTACTTGAAAATGTAATGTGCAATCCTTATGTGTAACATAATGGAGAACTGTTTTTCTGTGCTTCCTAAAAGAACTACTCCAGCCAATTTCTATGTTCCAATTTTAAATAAGAGTTCTCTAGATACTCTGTTTTTGAGGCTCTTTTCATCAAAAATAATTGCTGATAATCAGAATCTCTTCATCCATTGATTGCAATGGATATATTCAATGGTTTATTCAAAGGACGTTTGGCCCTCACAAAATGTGGGTTGCTAATGGAAAATTGTTCTGCTCTTCCTTTTAACATCCCCAAGAAGAGGTTCTGGCTCCAAAATAGGACATTATGATATAAGAAATGTGGCATGGTAAATAGAATACACATGGAAGGAGTGAGTACAGTTGGAGAGCAAGCACACATAAAACACCAAACCAGACAGACCTCAGTACAAGTACATTACATCCTCAGGAGAGGATGAAATGAAGCTTTGTGATAATCACAGCTGAACCACACAAATGAGCGAGCATCTACTCTGGGTGACACCAAAAGGGACCAAGATGAGACCATGTGTTCAGTGCCCAGCCTGGTGAGAACCTTCTCTAGCACTCTGTGCATCCCAGACAGGGTGTGGCAGAACCCCAGCAGTGGGGGCACATCAGACCACTCAAGGTTTCCTGACAGGAGCCAAGACCTCCACAAAACAAGTCAGCCAGGATGCAGAAGAAACTGCCTGAAGCTATTTAAATGCAGAAATGACACCATATCCTCAGTGGTAAGGCAAAAAGTAAGTATTTTTCAGGGGTCAATACTGACCATTGTTTATTGCCAGATTTGGAGAGACCAATGCTTGAAAGGATGATAGAAAAAATGAATTAAATCACAGTTATAGGCTTTATTTATTTATTTGCATTTTGCAAATAAATAAAAGTTCTAAAGACCTCACCCTGCATGTATGACCCCCTGTGCAATAGCAGAAAGGTCTGGACCTGTCATGTCCTCAGCTGAACTGTACAACATTCACAAGTTTTATCTGTTCTAAAAGCACACTTCTAACTGCCCAGAGCCTGTCCTGGACAAAACCCAAAGTAAACCCTCACAACTCCCAGCTTTTTGTGACTTTGAAACTTCATTGATTCAAGATCCTCACACAGTAACTTGACAGTCATACTTAAAAACATTAAAACTGTTATATGTTAAAATTCAACAAAAAACAGCAGACTTACTTCAATGTTTGGATCACGCTTGGGAGCCCAGGAAAGTGCCTGCAGCTACATAAATGCAGAAATGACACCCCATAATCACGTAAACATGGATTTAACAAGGCTGACGCAGTGATTTGGCAATTGGCTGTGTTTATATCAGCACATCTTCAACGCTGCTCATCAACCTTTACTGCTACGGCAGAGATTAAAGAGACAGGGGAGCAAAAACATCCACTTAAAAATCCAGACTAACTGCCTTTGGAAAAAACAATGTATGTCACCTTACTTGTGTCAGCAATAGAATCTCCAAGCTCAATTAACCAAAGTCACCTGCCTGGCTAGGGTCACAGGCCTGCTCTGGTTCAGCAAGAACAGGCAAAGGGGCCACTGTGTGTGACTGCTCTCACACACAGGCAGTCCCAGCACACAAAGCAGGAAAAGCCCTGCTGCCAGAAGGGACAAGGCATCAAGCAGAGCTTGGCATCCCTTCAAAAGCACCTTCCCTTTCAAAGCAGTCCTTTGAGTGCCTTTAGAGCAAGGATGCCCCTCAATCTTCCCCAGTAGCAGCAGCAGCAGCTCCCCGTCCCCATCCCCTGCAGGTCTGACCTGAGCAAGGATGGCAGAGGGGGAACAGCAGGGCCAAGATGTGTGGGAGCTGAAAGGTTCTGCAGAACATGGCCTGGGATCCACTGCCAGACACACATCACACCATGGAGCTGTGCAGAACATGGCCTGGGATCCACTGCCAGACACACATCACACACCGTTATCCCAATGTGTTTAATGAGTTCATGCATTTTAACAAGCTGCAGATGACAGAGGGAAACGATGATAAGCAAGCTGCCCTAACAAATGCTTTACATATTTTCATCAGTCTTATCACTGACACTACACTGCACATTTGCATAACAAAGTGTAATAACACACAGGCTTCGTGCTTGTATCATTGTGAGGAGCAACAGAGAAAAAACGTCCCTGAATTTGCTTGGCATGGCCTTTGTTAGTTAGGCAATATCACAAATAAGAGCCATGCTAACCGAATAATTTATCTGCTCCCTCCTACCTCACACCAGCAACAAGTCTTCCTTTCACTGTTCCTTGCTAAAATTAAAACTGAATAAAAAAATGTTAAGATTATCACACAAGATCACATTCTCACTGGTGCAACAAGTCAAACAAGAATTTAAGCAGCTGATTTAAAGGCAACTAGTGTATAATCACTACGAGCTCCAAGGTTTGCCATACTTCAGGGTTAGAGTAGAATTGCATGGTTGAAAGTCCTCTGAACTGCCTCTTGGCCCAGTTTTTGACAAATAACTCTGCTTCCCCAAGGCTGGGCCTTGGCATTCCCCTGGGAATGAGCTCCTAAACTACTCCAGACCTTCAGCTCAGTGCATCAGTTTTGACAAGATCTGCTCACAGAGTCGCAGCTCAGCTGCTTCAGTGGTTTCCTGCCCTGGACCACAACCCATCACTGCAATCCAGAGCCCACCAACACTCTGCAGTCTAGCACTGGCATGCAGGAGGAGGCAGCTGGATGAGATTTTTTTCTTCTCCTTCTCCATGGATCAAAGCTGTACTGGTTGGCTTTGTTAAGCACAGCTTTTAGGGCAGAGCCTGTTCAGAGAGCTTCGCAGAGCAGAAGCACTTTGAGCAGTCTCCAGGCTCTGCAGGGAAAGCACTGCCAGAGGAAAGTTTTCTCCTTTTGTAACAGTAAAATGCAATGGCAGCATTGGTATTGGGAAGGCAGCACAGTGCAGACGTCCTGCCTTTTTAGGGGGACAGTTACTGTAAAATCTGAGAACAAAGGGCTGAGGGAAAAGGCAGCCCATCTCTGCACTGATAGCTTCTAGTCTTTGCTTCTGAATGAAGGACACTGTCAAAAAATGGGTTTAAAGAAAGAAAATGAATGTCACATCAAATATATTATAACCATTGAATTTTAGAAAGGGGAGGAAGTATTTGTAAAAATACTCATGTCAGTTGTTTCATTTGTTTTGTTGTTTTTAAAATCAGTCATCATTCTATAGAGAAATGCTGTGGCCACGTTCATTACTAAACCTTTTTTATCAGAAGCAGGACAACAACCTACACAAGTCATAATTTGATGTACACTGAAATCAATGTAAGACAGCTCTACTCCAACAGCTTCACTGCATCCCAGGTTTCTGTAGCCACCATCACCCGCAGACCAAGATACCCAAAACAATGTACAACAGTGAAATCCTCCCACACCCCACACCCTCCCCTTGCAAAGGCATCTGCTGGGAACTCGATTTCTTTTGGAGGATGTAACAAGTGTCTGGCGAATTGTGCCGATTCAGAAAGCTTCTGTGCAACAAACAGCATCACAACATTCCACATCACAACTGCAGCAGAGAAATCTGAAATAGCATCACAGACGCCAATGAGATTATTCCAGTTCAGGTCAAGAACCTGCCTTGGTCATGTTTGCACTCAGCTAGGAGACAGAGTTGAAGAATCCTTGGTGAATTAATCCCAGTAAGGCCCAACAACTATAAATAAATTTTCAATGTGTATTCTTCCAGCTTCTGATCCTACTTCTGGGTTTATTCTGTGGTCATCTCGTGCTGTTTGTAATAGAAAAATCATTATGAAAAGTAAAGGTTCTAATCACCCCATGACAGCCTCAACATTAACATTAATAAAATGTGTACCTGGGTTTCTTTCTGAACCAAACAAGGTTAAAATGAAAGTTCTTTTTTACACAAGAGAATACCGGTGATGGCACACAGGCGAGACAGGGTTCAGCTCCAAGGAGCATCACAAGTGTTCAGTGTCACTTACAACAGAACACTGCCAGCACAGAGCTCAGGACACAGGAGAAGTCCCCACCCCAGTGAGCCCTGCAGGACTGAGCGTGCAGTGCACAGCCACAAGCACCTGTGCCATCCCCAGGGTGTACACAAAACAATTCCTCAGCAAGTTAAAAATCTAGTAAGGGTCACAGGTTGGGGCTTTTTTTGCTTGGTTTGTTTACTTTTTCTGTTGCCTTAAACTTTTAGATGGTAAAGACAGTGAACTTTATTCCTGTACATCTGTCAATGTTTGGATTCACTTATCCTGTTTCTGGTATTGATCACAGTGTGTTTACTATTTTATTTCTTACTTTTAACATTGATATTTTCAGTTATTTCTTTTTTTTTTATTTCAGTTTTAGCATCCTTTTATATAACGGCCAAAACATAGCAATACAAATTTCTCCTTCCCAAGGAAGGGTGCACATTCAGAGGCTAAAGCATATTCAGGGCTCCACTGGAAAAGAAAATGGATGGGCAATAGCTATGAGTATACTTTTAAGCTTTTACAATACCTTTTATGAACCCTCATCTGAGCCAGCAGTTTCTGTAAGGGGCCACATGCAGACAGACCAGATCTTTTTCCAGGTCTCTCCCTCATCATTTCCTTCAGGACATTTCTCAGGAGGCAGGATTATAACCATAACTGCATTACACCAAGCTTGCACTGCAGATCTGACACACCAAGCAGTCTCATAGCAATGCTGAAGTGAACAAAGCATTTATGAACAGCAAAGCTTCTAAATTACGAAAATTAAGAGTATATCACAATCTTCAGACTACAATACACAATCCTCGAGGTTTTGAAGAAATCCCTTGAGCTGTGATTTATGAGTGTGAATTTATGAATGCTCCAAGCCATTCCAGTGCAGAGCCAAAGTTTTATGAAATCACGGGTGTTCACGGGCTCACTTCTGCCTCAGCAGGGAACTGCAGTCACAAGTGAAAAGCAGAATGTCTGAGCCACATCCCAGCTTTCAGAGACCTCGTTCTAGCAACTGAGAGAGCTAGCACAGACCCAAACCCGGCAGAACAAGGCGAGATCTGTGAACTCAGCAGACACCAGTGCAAAGTGACCACACCAAATGACTCTGCCTGATGTGAGCATCTGACCACAGAACACAGTTTGGCAGCCCAACCCCAGCCCTGAAACATGAGCATAATTCCTAATGTGGCTTCAGATTTCACTTATTTCTGGTATCAAACAGGGAAAATCTGGACAAGAGACAAAAAAATCTCCAAGAAAAGCAGAGCAGAGTTGTCTCAGAGCCCTCAGCTGAGGGCAGCCTGCAGTGACTGTCACAACCCCCACAGGCGCCCAACTGCCTGCCTTTGCTTGGTCTTGTTTTTAAAACTATTTAATCACTCACAGGTGGTCTGAAAGCCCAAGACTACACCTCTCCAAATTGCAAAGCAGAATGAAAAATGTACAAATTGTCTTCCGGTGGCATGATACAAGTATTTTGGCTGAATAGTGACTGGAGATTAAACTTTGGAATTTCCACTTACAAAGCAAACATCAAGAACCAACCCATTCCTCATAACCTCTTTGCTTGCCCCATGTGCTCCACTTTCAAGTCTCAGGTGATATTTAACCTGTAAAGAAATATCCTTCAAAGAAGCACTTTAATGTATAATAAGAAGATTAAATTTAAATTAATCCATCACAATTCATTACTACATTTTTTTCCTTCACAAAGTGAACTTCTCCTCTTTCCCCAGAGGAAAGGTTCTTCCTCCTCTTCTCTCTCCCAATTTAAACTTCTGTTTTTCCAAACATGACTTGCAGGTGCATCCACCCTAATCCCTGAGGAAGCTGAATGTTCCTTTTCTATTAACAATAAATGATAAAAAGGCAGGTACTAATAGGCTTTGGGAATGTTTGGCTGTGGGGCTGCCCTGGGCTGGACACAGTAACAGCTTTGTTTTGTCTTTTTAAAACAGTTTAAAGTAAGCTAATTGAGAGTATAAACCCATTTTTTATTATTCTCTCTCTGTATAGCCACCCTATTTCAGTACAAACACATATTCCTTATTCTTCTGTTTGAAGACAGCACAAACAGCTTTGTGGCTGTTCGTAGTTCCTGCCATTCTCAGAAATTTGCAGATCTCCTCACCTCCCTGTAATTTAAATATCACACTCTTTACAGCTCTTACAACAATGAAAACAGAATTCTGAGCAGCATGGTGAAGTGTGCACTCAATAGCCCTCAAATATTCCTTTGAAATTATTTTATTCAGACATCATATTTTTACAGCTCCCATTTGTAGCAATAATTCTGTTACTCTAAGTAGTATCATCTCCTTGATTTGCCCGCAGGTGTTAACAAATGAGGTTTATAAAAATTAGGAGTACAGTGCCAGTCGTAAGACCCATAAGTTTTAATTCTATGGAAATATATGGTTTTTATAAATTATTCTTTTAACTGACTGCTCTGTTATGTTAAGCAGTAGGAAAAACTAATTCTATTACTATTTGTTCTAACAGTGGCACGGATTTGCTTCTTCTGAGATGTGGAAGATTAAAAGTATAGAGACTTGTCCACTCTTACGGTTTTTCACCAACATGACAAAGTAGAGTTGTGTCACTATGAGGAAAATATCTATTATGTTGTCACTTATGATACTATTTGCCTTAATAACATGCAGCAACTGCAAGCTCAAAAAGTGACAGATAAGGCACAGACATGTCACAGAAGTGAAATACAGAATAGCAATTAGCATGGAATGAAAGAACACGGAGATGCAAGTGAGCAGAGGGATAAAATCTCATCTCTAGACAGAGCCTACACATGTGTGACAGAGAGGATCAGTGCTGTTCTGTGACCACTGCTTCACCAGCAGATAAACAATCTGCCTGCTTGTATTCTGCTATGGACAAAGACCTGCCTTTGGGCTTCCCAGGCTGCTTACTACTGGAGATGAGGTTTTTTCACTTGCTCTGTGTCAGGGGAACACAGGAACTAGACAGATACCAGACATTTGCTCCTAGAGCAGTCCAGACACATTCCCCCAAAGAAGAAAATGTTTGTAGGGAACACCACACACTGAGGACTCAGGTGTAATCCTTTCTGGCTGACAGTGCAAATCCTTCTTTCCACTTGGTTTTCAGAGGAATTATACTGTTTTTCACATGAAAAGTGACAGTCACATGAAAGTACTAGCAGTAAGAGTCTGCTTTCAAAACTAAAAGGGTTATGCAACCCACAAGTGTACAAATACCATTATCTCTTTTAGTCTCATTACATAACATTTTTGAAATAGGTGAATGACAAAAGTGGTAACTTGTGCTTGCAGAACTTTTTAATTGACATTAAGGGGAAAGGATAGCAGTCTATCAGTGTCAGGTCTTATCAGCCTCGAAGCTACACCTTTCTTTAGGAAATAGAACTGAAGTAGAATGAAATGCTGAACTGACAAAAAGATCTGATGTCCCTTTTATAACAGAGGAAACAATTTGGCCAGAGGAAAAGATGACCACAGGATCTGCTATATGCTGAAATTAATGTAACAAATGTAACAGTCCCTATCATTCCAAATTATTAAAAGCAATGACCATTTAATTCTTTAGGGGTGTTCTTTAGCTTGAAACAAATACTTTGGAAATTAGATCCATGCCATGTGGAGCAATAGTAAGACAACAGGACAGGTTCCATCTCTGGTACACATTCCCAACTGAACTGACAACACCGCAACAGTTAGAGGTAAAATAAAGAGAATATCAGGTCTTACCTAGATTTCATCCAATATGGATTGGACACAATTAATAAAAGGGATGCATGTTTAGTGTTGGCCAAAGAGGGCAGAACACACTCAGCAGTGAAAGTTCCAGTCTGAAGTCTTTAAGATGAGTTAATTGACTTAGGGGTATATACACCTGTATATTGTATATTGACTTAGGGGTATATACACCTGTATATTGTATATTGACTTAGGGGTATTTACACCTGTATATTGTATATTGTATATTGACTTAGGGGTATATACACCTGTATATTGTATATTGACTTAGGGGTATATACACCTGTATATGTTCGATATATTGAGAGAGGAATCTGCTGGATCAGTATCTGCATAGATTATTTGCCATGTAAAGTGCCAAAGTTCCAAATGCAGAAGAGAAGCCTGTCAGAAGCAGCTCTTCTTGCATCAAGAGTAGATACAGAGGTGACATTTGTAATGAGTCCTTCAAAGTGGCTGCCTTTTGTGCTGGATTGTGTCTTGCTTTGTTTCTATCCAAAACTCTGCACAGAGTACCCAGGGATAACCTCTCAAATGGAGAAGAGAGGTGCACACCTCTCTCAAACCCAGAGGCACTGAGCTTGGATTTAAGCTGCAGGCAGGATGCTGTAAAAATCAAAGTAACTCAGTAATTCTTCTTTAACTGCTTAGTTATGGAAAGTCACACCACACACCTGCAGCTGGCCAAGTAGCATATAAAAACAAACAAAAAAGTAGCCAGAAATTAATGCTCACAATATAATCTATGCATTGGTTACTTCAGTCCTCTCCAACTGTTAGCATTAGAGTAACTGTTCTAATCTCAACATACTAAACATGGTTTTAATGATGTACCAATACAAAAAATGACCACAGCCACATTAAAATCCACTTCCTTGCACTATTATCTGAGTAGCTTTACAGAAAAGACTTAATTTTAAGAAGGAAGTTATTTTCTCTACACTAACAAGCTACCCCTCATAGCAGTCACCTTTAGAAATGAATTCAATTAGCCATTCAATTATTCAGTTAGTCACAGTCACACTTTGCTATTTTTCCCCAAGCAGAGGGGTGTTAACTTTGACTAAACCTACCCCACATTCACACATATTTTCCACAGGGACAGAACTGGGTACATATGGCACTCACTGCTTGCTTACCCCTGCAGCAGCAAACCATCACTGCATCATGCTGTGAGGTCACACTGTAACAGGATCATTTAATTTTCTTTAGGACCAAAATAATTCTTCATGAAAAAAAAAAAAAAAAAAAAAGATAGAAACTGGGAGAAAAAGTGTTATTTTTTACCCACAGGATAGGATTTTGGAATCACACAGCACAGTTTCATGCATGGAATTTGTGAAACACAGACTAGATAGTTCAAGAAGAATGGATACGAAACAAAGCTGGACAGAAAAAAGTTCTAAACCAGTCCAGCACTGTTACACAGCAAAACGAGGACAGTACAGGAACGTAATGCAGAGGCAGCAAACACTTGTTCACAACAAAAACTTTCTTAAGCTTTCCTACAGGTAAAAACACATGGAGAATTATCTTTGAGAATGTCTGTTGTGGCCTTTCCCCCCACCCTGAGGCCCCATTTATATTCAGTCTGACAATAGATTGCTGCATCCTGAAGCTGTTTACCCTCACCCTGACTCTGTGCCACAGGGGCCCCAGTCCTGCCTCTCGCAGCCCAGCCTGGACCACTGACACTGCTCTGACACAAGCACAGAGATCTTCACCACCTTGCCAGTCCTATTTCAGCACCCTGGTGAAGGCTGCTGACATGATTCCCTTCTTCCTTCAAAAAGAAAGAATGACAATATAGATCTACTTTAGAGTAATGAGTAAGCTCCAGAATAGAGAAGCAGAAGAGATTATAGCAATTCCTAATTTCAACATACACCCCATGCATTAGTTTGAGGTAATAATAAACTTGATCAGTTAAAATTTCTTAACTAACTTAATGCCAGAGATGTTTTTACTCAAAGGAGCCAGAGATCCAAGTCTGTAGTTGGAGACTCCCACACCACTTAAATACCTTGTACAGGCACATACCTACAGGAACTGCCTTTAATGAAAATACCTTTGGTTGATCAGTCAGAGAGGAAAAACCTCCCTCTCCAAGCCCTGCTCCTTTATTGTAACCAAATAATTTTCTCTAAAATACCAACTATGATGCTTGCCCTTGCTCAGATGGCTGAGATGTAATTTGCCATCTGACACCTCTAGAGCCCATAAAATTCTGTGCCTGTGTTCATATTGCTAAGACCTAATGCCTCCATGGCAAAGCCACAAACATCCAGTGCTGTGGGATTACCTGTATCTAAGAGCAGTCCTTCAAAATAATGGATGCTGTACATCATCCCAATGAAAAATCCATAAAGAACTGTCATTCAGAGAAGCACTTAATCTGAGGGGAGAGAGATTTACTCTCCTCGTGTCTGAGGCACTGCTTCCCATGCTTGCCATGTTTACCATGAAGACTCGTTTGCATCCTTGTTTGATTGTTTCCTATGTGGAGATGGGAGTGTCAGACAAGTCCCTTCCCTGGGATGGCAGCGGGACAATCCATGCAGAAAATTATACAAGAGCCATACAAAGATGGCAAAGAAATAGTTAACAGATTAAGGAAAATATTTTTTAAAAATCTTCTATTTTATATCACTAGAAAACCAAAGCATTTCAAGATTTGTTGAAAAAAAAACAAAAAACAAAAAACAAAAAACCACAAAACCGAACAAAACCAGAAAACAACAGTGCAGATGACACCAGGCAGACAGTTTTAGCATGAAGGCAGCTCCAAAATAATCAGCTGGGATAGGAACAAGTCACATGAGACTCCAGATCCCACATATGAGGCTAATATATTAATCTCTAGTCTATGGGTTTCTCTTGGGGATTTCTCTTTCAAGTTATCACTTTCATCAGAGACCTGAAGAAATACTCCACAAAAGGCTCATCGAGGCTGGCATATTTCCCTGTAAAATTTCACAGTCAATAAATCAGTGTTTCTGATAAAGCACCCTCTGCTGAAAAAATTATCACCTTCTCTTATATCCTTCTAAAGGATAATTTGTTTCTACAGTAATGAGTGTGCTCTGAAAGGGTGAGCAGTTTCAATAAAACTTTGTTTTCATCAACGCTGAAACGTTCTAAAAAGCTGTAACGTATTGTGCCTACCACTGTCATAACACAAAAGCAGCTTAAGGGTCAAGGACTGAGAAGCAACGTATTCCAAATGCTGAATATTCAAACCCAAAACACATATGAAATTATTTAAGCACATGATAGATAGAGATAATATGGTTTTCCAGGCCCACAACAACATAAAATCAACCTGCTAGCTCTCCCACTGCCACCACCACACTCTGGCAGATGTACCCTACAGTGCCTGAGCTCTGGTTTCACACCATCCCCACCTTTCCTTGAGCCCACAATCCACCCAAAGTCCCAAAGCACAAAACCTGTCTGAGTCATTGCTCCCCCTGCCTGTACTCTTGATTAATAGCACAACCACAATAGGTAAAAACCCACAATGGAAAGAGCTACACGGAAATCGCAAGTGATAGTAAAAATGTTTCCTAAGAAAGAAGGCTGTGTTTGCAAACAGGTAATTTAATTTCCTTGCACTGCTCGGTAAACTGAAGTTTGTGAAATTAAAGTGAGATTTGTTTTCATGCTAAAATCCACTGGGAGGCTGATTATGCTGAAACATACTTCAAGCGTTGAAGGAACAAAGAGGAATGCAAAGAATGTTTCAATATATGGAAACTGCATATTAAGTAACTCCTTGGTTTTCCTAAATGAACACATACACTAAAATGAAAAGAATATTTCTTATAGAGCCAAATTAAGATCTAGCACAGAGTAATGAGTAACTGCAAGCGAAATTATAGCTCTTTAGCCAGCTCACTTTATGTTAATTTCATTGCTAAATACTTTGAGGAGAATTTCTTATGCAAGAATTGTGTTGCTCTCCTTCCATAAGGCAGGTGCAGGTAAACTCCTGCTGTGGATCTGCACAAGTCCCAAATAAACTCTTATCATCACTGCCACAATGATCTGACATTATCTTCACATCCCAATCACCTATTTTTCCACCAGTTTCATCCACATATATAAACTATCAGAACAGCAGACAAACCAGAACAAGAAAGTTCATTTCACTCCAAGACTTCATTCATCATCACGCTATGAAACAAGTTGTTCTACTTGTAGGTATCAATCATCTGGGACCAAAACAAAGACAGAAATGCTTGAACCTAGACAACGACACATCAATATTCAAATGATTAAGTTCTGGGGATTTCTTCCCATTTGAACTTCAAGCAAACCCAAGACAGGGATATGGAAGAAGCAGCAACAACCGCATGTTTCACCTGAGCTCAGCACCGGAGAGGCACGAGGTATTAAACACTCCAACACAGTGCAGCAGAGCATCCTCACCTTTAACCTGTGTGGGAGTTTGGTTTCCCAATCATGCTAGTCCTTTTCCCACCCCTCCCTCTCTCTCTCTTTCAACTATGGACAAAGTGGGGGAAAAAACCATGACTGCTGAGCTCATGAGCATATCTCAAAATGACATCCAAATCAAGTGCATGCATAATGATCTCACATGGTATCAAAGTTGTTAATGAATGAAAATTTCAACAAATATTTTTGGTAAATTTCTATAAATGTGAAGCTTTTGGCTGTTTTAAAACAGTACATTTTGAAATGTTTCTCTTGGAAAATGAGAAAAAGTCCATCCCAAAAACTGCTGCTGGGTGGTTCAAGTCACAAAATAGCAGGGGTGTCTCACCCTCACAGAGTTGCAAGAGTTTCATCTGAGAGTATTTCCTTTCAGAAGTTTTCGGGATCTCAAATGAATTAACAGGCAAATGGTGCAGGCATTAAGCCCCTGGAATTCTGCTTGGGTGCTTCCAACAAGCCTTCAAAGGCTGCCCTTAGGAGTCTTATCATAGCAGATGGATTTCACTCAAACGGCCCCATCTGTCATTTCTCCTTCGTGTGGCTGCAGCCTGAACTCAGAGAACACCTAGGGCACATTTTCATCCAAATGCCTGCCTAAGCAATCCAAGAGATGAAAGAGATAAAGATGATAACGCTCCAAATCTTACACTGAGCAGAGAATCTGACCCAAACAAAATGAAATTCTGCCGGATTCATTCACGTTAAGAGATGGGAATAGAATATTCCCCCCAGCTCCCTTCACCCAATGAGCTGCAGTGGTATTTGGCAGAGGGAATTTTCTCCTTGCTGTCATTTCCTATTTTCCAGGGCTTGGCCATCTGTCCACTATTAGGTTCCTTTGAATGAGAAACCAGTTTAGAAGCAGAGTCATCTTCACAACTGTTCTCTTGCAGGGCAGATAAGGATAGAAAGGGACGATTAAAGCTTTTGCTGGCTAACAATAAAATAAAGCAGGAGGAGAAAAAAGAGCTGATCTGAGTCTTGTGAGACAGAAGATGGCTTCAAACTGCTGCTGCCCATAATTCGCCTGTCTGGAGGAACAGAATCCACCCCATACTTGGCAGCACAGCAGATCCATTTTAAATGTAAAGCACCTGGGTCTATTAGAATGCCCTCATTTCAAGCACATGCAGTCAGATGCAGATGTTCGATTGCCAGTAAAGAAGGTGAATCATACAGATGGTGCACACAGCTCCAGAGGACACACCTCCACCTTTTCAGAAAGGGCCACTTGGTGCTCATCTCTCCCTGAGTTCTCCTCTTTCACAGTCAATTCAATATGCTTGCACCTAGTATAGACTAGTTTTTTCCTTTTCCTTTATTTTCTTTTTTCTCCTGAGAGTTTTGTCAACGTTGTGGAGACAATTATCAAATGCAGCAGTAGGGAAGCACAATACAAGTTTTCTGATAAGACAGTGTTGTCTGTATCAGGATCGTCTCTGGATAACATTGTATTCTACTGGTGTAAAGAAATAAAGAGTAGATTTCATCTGACTAGAACAAAGACCTGTGTTTCTCAAAAACACTTTTAGAAAACGAAACACCAAAACCTGTTCAAAAATCGTGCTTTAAAGAAACATGTAATTAATTTAACTATAAATCTGTGAGTCGCCAGACAAAACCCCACCAGTTACGTGACCAGCCTTTATGTCATTATGAATTTAAGGTACCATTTGTTTTCTGGTAAGTGGCAGAGCAGTTCTGCAAGGTTTGTAAATGTATCAACAGTCAGGAAGTCCAGGCACTTACCTGTGAAGGGAGCTGATCCTAAAGGAGCCCTGCTCCCATCCCAGGTGAAGAGTGAGGCAAGGAGCCTGCACTGTCAGGTGCTAACTGCAGCAAGGAGCTTTCTCCTCCTGAGCAGGGACAGTCAGCACACAGCACATCACAGTTTACTCTTCCTTGCATGGGTCAGCAAATTCCTAACTGCATCCATGTCTCTCATGTTATGCCAAAGCACCTTTTTTTCTCAGAAAAGAACCAAACTCAGATTCAAACCACATTTTGACACTGGTCTCTGACACACTTTTTTCTTGACCCTCTCTCTAGACTGCCATCCTAATCACCCCCTCAGATGTGAATCTACACATCAGAAAATGTGTGTTTCTTCTTATCAGAGGGATGATGCAAATATAAATTCAGTGTTTGTACCATGCTGAAATTCCAAGCCCATAAGAAAGTTGGATCCTGAAGGGAACACAATGGAAAGTATGTAAGAATTCTCAGTGGAACAATACCCTCACAAAAAGCAATTTCAAATGCTCTGCTTTAATGCAGAGAATTGCTACCAATAATGGCATTTCTGTTGGCATTTTAAAGCTATTTTATATGCAGAACATTTTATACAGACAGATATTAGACTATAATCAAGCCAATGCCAGTAACACTTTAGTGTGACAAGATCAATCACAGGAATTCAATAGCTTGGGTAATCATTCTGTTAACTCCCAAGAATTGGCAGAACTCAGTGGCTGTGCTTTCCTCCAACATTTTATCACTAAGCCACATGATACAAACCATCTTGTGATGCAGACTGAAAATCACTTTTATAAAGGTGAGAGAAGTGAGATGAAAAGCAAGTAGAGCAAGAAATCACACGGGTAAGATCATCAAGAACTGTTGGAACTACACAAAGAGCTTGCAAATCATTTGTCTGCAGTAGGCCTAATCCCAGTTAGCAAGATCTTATTTATGAATAGTAAATTCCCCTCACACTCAAATAAAATATTTATAGTGATTGATTAAAAATGTAACTCTATATAATGTCTCTTTACATACACATATATTACAGAGACTACTGTGACAGAGACACGAGATTCACAACACTGAGGTGTTTGAATCACTTTACAAAAGGTACTTATGGAAGCTCAGGAGGGAATTCCTTGAGTGGTGGGTAATTGCTTGTTTCCTCAATAGTGCTGAATTTAGAAGTGAACAGTAGTAATGATATTCATAATGAAAATCCCTTAACTGTTCAGAGACCACTACTCTGCATACTATTCACTAACTACTACTGTATTAGTGGCTTTTCGTAGGACAGGGGATTTCAGCATAATTTTTGTTAGAAATGCTTCAGGACTTATTTACATTATGGCTATTTTCATGTCCTCTAAGCAGTCAACTCAGTCTGGGGAAAAAAAACTCACACAGGAAAGTTATAATAATCACACAAATTCATTCACCATCAGTTTGGGCAGCAACACTCAGACCCAGAGGACCTCCCAAGAGCCCAGCAGGAAAAGGCAAACCAAACAGCTCAGAAAGTCAGTGAGCAGGTGTGTAAGGTAACACACTGAGCCAAGGAGGAGGAGAACAAAGCTGTTTACATCAGCTACTCCTCGTCTCCTTGGCCAGAGAAAACAGAAACTGCCTTGGGGAGGACTTGGGATATGGACAAACAAATTTCACTTTAAACGTGCACTGATGGTCATTCCAGGTTAGGCACATCACCCTCCACCCCAGACACTGCCCCAGACACATTTCCTGCTGCTCCAGAACCCGTTCAGCAGCTCTCAGTCCATCCCATCCTCCTAAGCAACAGCAGCACAGCCTTCTGCCAGCCCACCCCTGCATCCCACCCAGCCTCATGTCTCTGCCTGTTCCCCTCCAAGGCCACACCTCACCTTTCTGGATTCTGAAGCACAGCTTAAAATTATGAGGGTCACAGCACTCTGTCCTAGTACCAACAGCTTATTTGGATCCAGCAGGATGCTGCCTCACAGCACGAGAAAGGTTTGCAGACAGACAGACAGACAGGCAGACAGGCTTCTCTCAAACAGCCCCTTTACTCAGCTGCTGCAGAATACAGCACTGGGATGTCCCAGGCATTTACCAGTTCTGATTCAATCAAGACTGCAGAAAAAGTCCTAATTGTAATACCATGGCAAGCACAGGCAGCAAATACTCAGGTATAACTGAATCAAGGGTTAAGAATTTAGGCAGAAGGACAGAAGCAATATATATTGATTAAGAGTTTTAGCAAGAAGAATAGAACCAAAGCAGAAGGGTTAATTATTAGCAGATGGAGCTAGATAGAGCTAAGACAATATATAATTTGTTTGACTTTGTGAATTTTGCACGTCTTTGGGAGGTTACTGCCCACGTGCCTGGTGCTGTTAATAAACAGACCACTTTCTAACTTTCATTAGCTGGGGAGTCCTTTCCACGCTTCACAACTGTAATTTCCAATAAAAATACACCTAATTATTTCACTCTCCCACTTTTTGTTTTTAAGCATTTTTTTTTCTAGATGTTAAACTCAACATAGTTAAAAGGGCATTGTAATGGCTTTCATCATTCAGTAGAATAAAAAAAGATAACTTAGAAATAATAATGTATGTTTCTCAGAATCAACTGCACAAGAATTTCACCACCACATATGGAAAAGCTACTTGACTGCAATTTTGTAATTAAAAAAATCAAAATTCCCTGGAAAATACTATTAATGGTAACCAAAACATCATTTTAACAGACAACAGAATCTCAGTGTCTCACATAGGTGCAATAGAGGGTTGCCCTGTAATCAGGACCCCACTGAACCAGATACAGGAAAGATGATAAAAATTGAGTTTTATCTCATAGTCCTGCTATTGCCCACTGAAAAAAAAACATTTTTTTCACAGAAATGCAGCAACGATAACAAGGCCAGACCTCTTAATCTTCCTATTATATTAAAAAAATTAAGTAAGCTTTACTGTGCTATTTTAAACATGGAAAAAATGTGACAAGTGTACCCATTAAAGGTCAACACTGTTAATGACAGATTCAGAGCCATGTGAATTAGGAGTGGACTCTGGTGACCCAATCAGTTCTGTCTGAGCAGCACTGTCAGGGCTGTGCTGGGGGTCAGTTCAGGGCTCCCTGGCCTGGTGTCCAAGACACTGGGACACCAATGGACCACCAACAGCTCAGCACAGCAGGCTTGGGTGGGACACCTGCCAGAGACTGTGCTCCAGCCTTCTGGAATTGTCTTCCCTGCTTTGCACAGTCTTTGGAGCCTGGACAGAAGCCACAGCTAAGCCAAGGCTCCGTGTGTGCCCACTGCAAGGAGTCTAAGCCTGACTCACAGGGTACACAGCCCATCAGGCAGGATGAGCTGTACCCAGTGACACATTGCTACTTCCCTTATCATACTCTGAACACCACCATCCCAGTCCCTCAGGGGCTTCTGATCCCATTTATCCAACAGCAGCAATGTCCTGTTCTGCCAAACCAAACTGCCTATGTGCAGTAGGTACCAGCTTTCCCCACAGCACCCTGAACAGCCAGGTGAGCACACTCCACAAGAGCTGACCCAGGAGAATAAAGGGTTTACCTCTGACCTTATCAAGGTAAGACTTTGAGACAGAGGAAATGGATAATTTTGCTTATACAGTTTGTTTTCCCCTTTTTAAAGACAAGATCTAGAACAGAAGAGATTAATTTGAATAAAATTCTAGGATTCTGATTAACAAAAAATTTATCTAATTTTAAAGTACATGTAATTTCAAAGATTCCAGGATACATGTCCATCTTATATTCCTTTTTCTGTGTAAAAAAAGAATAATGCTGTGATTTCAATAGCCAATGCAGAATATACTGAAATAATTTTCATTAGCACAATACTAAGCTGCTATCAATAAATTTTTTCAGTAAACATCTCTTTCATGTTCAGCCTTTCCATCATAGAGGCACTGAGATAATTTTCTTCAATAAAACAATTTAATTTAAAGGATTTTACCCATATTTCACAGTCTGCTCATGACCTACTTCTTTGTATTTGAACTAAAACTAATCATATTTCCCATGCATTTTACAGAATAATAGGATCAGGAACTGAATATCAGAGAGAATAGAAAAAATACCAAAAAGATGTTTCCACACTGCTTCAAACAGTCTTGAAAGCTCCAAGTTAAAACACTAAGTTTCTGCTCTGGAGGCATTGATAGCTTGAGTTTTGAAAATGGGCATGGGTTAATTAACACAGAACCTGGCCCAAGCAAAACCCAGAGAAATGCAGTTTACAACCCAGGGTTTTTTCCAAAACTAACTCCAGTGAGCAAGTCCAATGAGCACCTTTGTTTCAGCAGTATCAATAGACAGTACAGAGGTATGAATGCCACTCTGAAAACTCTCTGGCATCTCCTTGTTAGCTGATAAATAAGCTAGTGGCATTTTTCAAGCATAGCTTTGTTTCTTTGAAGGAGACACAACAGCAATCTTGCCATTTTAGATACAGCTTCTGTCAAGCTGCTCCCAGGAAATGTCCAGTTTGCTGATTAGCCCCTGGTTTCACTGATGATCTGAAAGGCTGATGATCTGTATGTGCTGAACCCCTACTGAAAGGCTCCCCAAACTTCAGACCTCTCATTATCTTTAAAAAGAACTTTCAGACATTTCATCATCATTGCTACATTTTGCAGATCAAAACGCAGGGATGTTGTGTTCTTTAAAACTTTCTGCTCCTGGGAAGTCAGACTGTTGGCCTTTCAGAACAGAGGTGACACAAATTGCTGTGCATTACCACAGTGGGCTGAATGATTTATTCATACCTCAGGCTCTCTTTTTCTGCCCTGTATCAAGCCACAACAAGAATCTATACTGGATTGCAAATCATAATGACCTATGACCAAAACCCAAGGGCAAACCTGCCACTTTTATAGATACCTAAATGATTAATAACTGGGAAAGGAAAGAATTGCATATATTTTTTGCTACATTAAGTCATCTTTCTAAAGTGTGTTGTATTGCAGCTTGCAACAAGTGAAATCACAGAGGAATACAAAAATCTGAGCTTGCTATTTCTGCAAATGCAACAGAGAATGAGAGCCTATGGACTAGCAGATTCCACATCAGTAATCATGCTCCCATCTTCACTATGTCAGGAGAACAAACTCTTCATATTCCTTCAAGCCTTCTCCAAAGAAAAAAAAAAATAACAGCAGAAATAACAATTGGTTCAACAAGAAATTAATATCTAATGAAGTAAAGCAAAGATTATCTTAAATGGGATAAGTCACCTTTTGGTAATGCAAAAAAAAAATTCTTTCCATCCCTGTATCAGTTTTACCAGTATATGAGCCTGAATTTGTCAGGAAAAGTAACTTGATGTGCTCTGTGTGAGGCACACGGAGCAGCACTTGCCATTGCAGAACTGTACAGATGAGTCAACTGCACCACTGGAAGAACTCACACCAAGAGCAAGTGTTCATCCTCTGTTTGCACATCATTTCTCAGCAGACTGTATTCTACAGTATAAAAGAGCATATTCAAATAATTTTAAAAATTTTATTGTAAATTATTGATGGTTTGCTACAGTTAATCCATGCGGGAAGTTCAAAGAGAACACCACAGAGCTACATTAGCAGGTTTTTATCCTGTGGTGTGCTACAAGGATGCCTACAAAGCCCAGCTAAAAGCTTTCAGTAGAACCTTGAGCTTTTGATCCAAACTGGCAAGTTCAAACGTTTCAAAACCACAGTTTCCCTGAAAACACAACTGGTACAACAACAGGAAGAGGTTTCATTTTTCATCAGCTCTGTCTGGATGGTAACTTCCAGCAGTCTTCACCAGCACTGCAGCTGGTAACATGGCACTCACTGAGCTCCCTCACTGCAGATTTCTCCAAATTCAGCCCAGCTTCCTCTGGCAGTAGAATGCAGGAATCACATCCCACTGCTCACAGGCAGGGGTGAGGAGCAGCAGTCACAGGGAACACGAGATGCATGAGCTGTCCCTCCACTGATCACTGCAGCAACATCATATTAATCAAAATACCAGCAACAAGGCAAAACACCAGCAAGGATCCAGATGGCAACTCCACAAAAATTCCAGAATGCACCACCTGTTTACAGGATGGTTCTGCCCAAGTATTTCAGGGAAAATCCTTCTTTTCCCTGAAAATAGAAGGATACACATGCAGAACAGTGGATTTGTAATTGCCAGTCCTCCTTCTTCTGCACTACCCCCAGCCATTCTACTCTGGGAAGAAAAAGAATCAATTTGATCATTCTGTGTGCCCTGACCAGTGAAGCACTAAGACATTAAGGCTGTCATATACCTTTGTTTTTTAAAAGAGCATAATCATCTCTCCATATTTAATTAACTTCAACCCCAACTGTAATCCCAAGCCAGCAAATGAAGCTAAGAAATACAGAAAAAATTGAGTCACGTGGCACAGGAAGAAATAGGTCAAACAAATGTAAATCACAACCTGTTCTAAGTAAAAACCTATTCTCAACCACCTCTCACTTTTTAGAGTATCGTTGAAGGGAAGATGTTAGGAATGAAAAACAAGGGGGGGAATCCCTACCCAGCCATGTGACTTCAGGAGCCTTCTCCCCCAAGACAGCAGGCAGGTGGGATGTATCCCACCCTCATCAAACAAAGGATGTTGGCCCTTCCATGCCCTGCAACTATCCAGGGAAAAAGCAGCCACTGGAAGATTCTGTCTCCTGTGAAACTTTGCTTGGCAAGGCAGTCACCTCAGAAACACTCTGCAAAGCTGCTCTTACTCCTTCAGCACTTGGCATGAGTTTACTCCTGAGCTCCACTTGAAGCTGCATCTGCTTTCAGCAAGTCCTTGTTCAAAAGCCTCTTTCTGTTCCTCAACTGTTTTTTTAGTTAATCCCATCTGGTGCAAAGGGACCACACTCACCTTCTGCAGCCCTGACTTCCCCAGGTAGTGATAATCCACCAAAAGGAGATGGTTTGGATTTCAAAGCACTCAAGTCTCAAAATGTTGGCCTAAATCTGCCAAATTCAGTCCCAGATGGAATAAAACCAGGCTGAGCCAAACTGGGAAGTTAAACTGCAAATATAATTCCCTGCTCCACTGGGGAACAGGTCACAGTTAAGTCCTATTATCTTGAAATTGCCTGGGTTTCATTTTAGACACTAATATTTATAGGTCTAAAATATATGTTCAGAGTTTAACATTTACTTAAAATACACAAATATAAGTTCTTCAAAGTCTCAAGTTACTCAAGTTTCTTCTCCCATTCTCTTTTTGTGTTTCTAACTCCCAAGAAGTCCAAATATACACTTCTGAATCTCCAACCCTTTACAATTCAAACCATGCACAGTGTGCCAGTCACAAAATTAGTCTGTGATTTGCAAAGGAGTCTCAGCTCAAAAATAGAAAAAAAAAAGCACGTGCAATGATTACTCCATTTAAAGAGGAGGTGGGCAGAAATCAAAGTTGCCACAAGATCAGAGAACCTTTTATATTGATTAGAGTTTAAAAGGATAACAAGAATAAAGAAGCCTGTGAAGAGTTATTAGTACAGGGTAATCACCACTAATGAGTTATCATTACCAAATGCATTCTAATGTCCTGAGGGATCTCAGGCACGTAACCCCAAGTACAGAAGGAAGGAGGATTTATGCAGTATGGGTATTCACAGGGATGGGGAAGTTTACCCACCTCAGTACTGGATTCCTCTCTATGGAATCATTAGGTAATTTCCATTTCTTTTTTTATCTTTAATCTTCCATTTCTGAAATTGTTTTAGGACAGCTATTCTCACAAAAGCACAGTAGACAGAAGCATGTGCCTGTACAAGTTCATTAATTAGCTTTTACATATCATTTTGATTTCAGCACACTGAGCAATTGCTGCTAACTTTGTGCAAAGCAGATCAATGTTGCCTTAAGGTAAAACTAACTGATCAGCTCCAACATCTGCACTGAGCTGCAAGGCAAGGCAAAAAGCTTCTATGCAGTGTCCTTTAGATTGTGTGATGTCCTGGGAGGCTTGGATGCCAAAACACACTTGGGTCAATTAAAACCAAGGTCAAATTAACAGTGTTGCTAGTTTATTTTAGAACTAGGAAATACATCAAATTTCCAAATATCAGCAAATTGCAACTCTAAATTTGAGCTGCAAAATGAGTGCTAAACTTCAGCAAATTTAATTAGGATCATGGAGAGGTTAGTATCTATTTAAAAGAACAAGAAAGTAATACTGGTTGCTACTCTTTCTCCTGAACCTCCTTCACTTTGTCTGAGGTTCCTCATCTTCCTTGGCATATTACTCTTCTTTTCTCCTTTGAGGCAAGAATTGCAAATAATTAACAGGAAAAAACAATTTATAGAAAACAGTGCCATGTGCTCAGACCAGAATGTTTTAAAAATAAAAAAAATTATTTTGTATTCTTGCAATAATTACAAAGGTGAAGGAAAGGAGTGCTTCAAAAAGTAAAATATAATGTACTTACTGGCTTATTTTCCTTCCCAGGAATTCTTCCAAGTCTGGTGTAAACCTGGCTTTATTTCTTACTGTGCCAATAAGAACCTGTAACACAACTGAAGGTATGCAGAGCTCTTCAAAGGTCTGATTGCTGTGGGCATCGTGCCAGCTTGGTTGGAGATTGTCACACTCCTATAGAAGTGTTGAATTTACCAGAGAACCAATGGCCTTCAGAATTTGGGGAAAAGACCTCTCCCTGAACAGATTTTACTTAGTACAGGGCACCTACTACATTCCACAGCCACGTCAGTGTAGGTCTCAGGTCTGCTCTGGATGTGCCCCAAACCACAACAGTTCTGACAGACTTGGAGCTGTGAAGCTTCTTGATGGGACTTGGTGCAATTTTGAAATCTTGGTCCGAGCAGTATTTGCAGAGCACATTCTGTACTTCCCCTACCTTACTTACACTGGTCACCTCCAGCCAAAGTCTCAGGAGTGGCTGCAGTTACACAGATGTGAGTAAAACAAGCCTCAAGTTTTCTGGGACCTCTGAATATAGAAGGGACTGTAAAAACTACTGACATTCCAATTACAGACGAAGGGAAGGAAAAGCATGATGGCCTCTGCTGCTTTTTTAAGTGAGGCTTGGTTCATTAGCATTAATGAAGAGCACTTAGCCCAGGTAGCCACAGAAAGATAAAATTAGTATATGTTTTTCAGAAAGGATACCCTTTAGTGACCCATGTTGGACAGATCTGCAGATCTTTAACTTAAAACCTGTAATTATAAAACCACTGGTCCTTCAAGGTCTGACAATTGCTTACATTTGTCTAAAGGAAATGCTCATGACACATGTGAAACTCACAGTACAGAACAACCCTCCAGCTGCACCCACCCAAACCATGGGAGGTCACAAGGACATGGTTCTTTCAGGGAATGCTGCAGACACTTCCTTCATCCCATCCCCACCATCAAGGGCTGCTCTGGAAGGAGGGTCAGGTTCTCCATCCCGTTCTGGGGTGATGCTGCCCTGAGCTCCCACAGGGACTGGGTCACTCATCAGTCCTCCAACCTGGGATGATTGTGACTGATGGATTTCTACCCTCACACCATCTCAACCACCTTCCTTTCTTCCTGTTTCCAAGGTTAGGTTATAGCTTGATGTCTCTTTAATTTTGGTTTCGGTTTGGCTTTTTAAAAAACTCCCTCCTTCCAATCCTAAAAATAATAACCAAGGAAAAAAACCACAAAAAACTTAACCTCCATAAACCCAACACTAAAACGAAGCCCCCAAGTACCCCCAAACACCTGCCAACTCTTCTGTGTCTACAGTCTCCCTCACACCCCAAAGGGGATGGCTTGGTTTTGAACTGCTGTTCCTGTTTTCACACTCTTTACAGAAGGAAATACTTTTGTCACCATTCAGCAGAATTTAACTTCCCTAAACTCGCAGTCGACAGCAGAAATGTCACCTGAACGTTCTGCCAATTTGTTTTTCACTTTGAAATTCATCATTCACTCATACTGAAGCCCTCATTCAATTAAAGCCTCTTCACTGACTTCAATTAGACCAGTACTGATCCTGTTTCTTCCCACACAATTCTACCATAATCTGGTTACTTCCCACTGCAGCCATCATATTTCTCCTTTAAATCCCTAATCCCACTGAAAACTTCAAGTATTTATACCATGCAGACTGAGCAGTTATCCTAGTGTTGAAAAAGGAATGGAAGAAAAACGCAATATTGCCTGTTCTTCTGAGCAGATGTGGAAAAGCTCAGTGCCTTTTTGTCCCCTGGAGGGCTGCCTTTGGTTTGCACAGGTACTGGATACTGCCATGATGAGCACTCTGCTCTTCCCACATCAAACCACACCACCTCTGTGGCCATCCTGGTTTGCAAAGCATGGCAACAACTCCTCCTGCCACATCCCTGAGCAGCACTCAGACAGGCTGCTGTGCCCCAGGCTAATGCAAGTCTGAAATAAGCACAGCGTGTTCAGACACTCAGATAAGCCAGTCTGGTCCCCCAGTGCCTTTCCCCTCTTCTCATCCTGTCTAGATGGCATCCCACACCACAGTGTCCAGCTACATCTGCTGTACAAAAGTCCTTTCTTACAGCACATTTCCCAGTGCTCTCCCAACTTCAGCTGGAATGCTTCAGGTGGTAACACTCCTTGAGAAACTCCTCAGCACCACTAAAAGCATCTATTTACAACTTTATTTTCCCCTTGCTATTTGTATTAAAGGATACCCCTTTACTGCCCTCCTCACTGCTGACCATGAAACAAAAATTGAGTTCTTTACCTGTGCTTACATAGAAATAATATGTTGACAATAAGAATAATGACATTATACATGTTCTGCTTTTCAGAGTTCCTTTCACTCTAGTTCTCAAAATTTATCCCTTCCTTGATTTAATTTTCTGTAATGTTTCACTTTTGCTGTAGGTCTGAACTGAATGTGACATTCCCTGTGTGGAATTAGAACTTCTATAACCTCATCTCTGAATTCATGGCATGTTGCACCTACTGGTTTCTTGCATGTTTCTTTTAGAAACCCCCACCTTTCCCTTTCTTCTGTCTTACCTGGTCACACATGCACCCTTCAGTCCTTGTTCTTACCCAACACTAACCTTTCCCTCCAGATTTTCCACAGATCTATTTGGTACCATATTTTTCCAAGAGGCTCTACTCTTGCAACACAGATACAGCTTCTGGTTTACAGTCACTGAAAGATTTGGGCTGTGAACACACATTTCTTCTTCCAGATAAAGTTATGGAGTGAGAAATGACCTCATTCAGCACCTCAGAAGACACCCATGAAAACCCACCAAAGTGCCTTGCTCTGTCTGTGAGCTGTCATCTAGTTTTCCAGAACTGAAGCTGCCAAGTATTGGATGAGAGTACGAGCAAGAGCACACCCACAGCCCCGAGACACTCAGAGACCAAAGACAGCAAAAAGACTGGTTTTGAGACTAGGAGTAGAGAATCGGAGGCAAACACTGTTGGGTTTACCAAAAAAGTACAGATCTTCCATGTACTTCCAAATGTGGAAAATTACAATGCAATAGAAAAGGGGATAATTTTTTTTCAAAGTTACTTTTACTTCTGGTGCAGCAACAATTAATTTTTCCTACTCTCTAATCCTGTGAACAAAGAAGGTTTAAAGTGGACTTTACAGCTTAAAATTGCTACTCCTTCTTTAACGGCTTTACTCTACATGTTTACAAGCTGCTGGAAAACCAGCAGGAGTAGAGAGGAACTTCTAATAAAACCTCATCCTCAATTATTGCAGCAATTAATTAGAGCAATTATAGCCAAGTGTCACTCTCTAAGGAGTAAGTGATCCCAGTAAAAGCTGTCACCTGTCACATCCCCTCTGAGTGAGAGGAACTGGGCTGTGACCCCCTGGATGGGCAGGGCTCCCTGATGGATCTCTGCTGGAGTGGGAAAATCCAGAGCATAGGTGCAGGCAATGCTGCCTGGCTGCTCTCACACCTCCCTGGAGCCAGACAAGAGCAGTGCCAGCATGGGCTGAGAGCAGGGCACTCCCAGGAGACATCCCCAAATTCCCCAGCCTCAGTCCCTGGGGCTGGCACTTTCTGCTGGGATCAGCATTACTGTACAGCAACAGGCTCATGGGGCCAGGAAGAAGATCTAAATTCAACATTATTTACTATTAATTAATAAAAACACGGCACCAAGCAGCCTTCAGCAGTCCTGCAAAAGTCCTGATGGAAGTCACATTAAAGGCACAATCCCTCAGGACTCCAGGGAGCAGCCACGGGGCCATGGCACAGTGGCACAGGGGCACAGTGGCACAGGGGCACAGTGGCACAGTGGGCACAGGGGCACAGTGGGCACAGTGGCACAGTGGCACAGTGGCACAGTGGGCACAGTGNGGCACAGTGGGCACAGGGGCACAGTGGCACAGTGCACAGTGGGCACAGTGGCACAGTGGGCACAGTGGCACAGGGGCACAGTGGGCACAGGGGCACAGTGGCACAGTGCACAGTGGGCACAGTGGCACAGTGGGCACAGTGGCACAGGGGCACAGTGGGCACAGGGGCACAGTGGCACAGTGCACAGTGGGCACAGTGGCACAGTGGGCACAGTGGCACAGGGGCACAGTGGGCACAGGGGCACAGTGGCACAGTGCACAGTGGGCACAGTGGGCACAGTGGCACAGGGGCACAGTGGGCACAGGGGCACAGGGGCACAGTGGCACAGGGGCACAGGGGCACAGGGGCACAGGGGCACAGTGGGCACAGGGGCACAGTGGGCACAGTGGGCACAGTGGCACAGGGGCACAGTGGGCACAGGGGCACAGTGCACAGTGGGCACAGTGGGCACAGTGGCACAGGGGCACGGTGGGCACAGTGGGCACGGTGGGCACAGTGGGCACAGTGGCACAAGGGGCACAGTGGGCACAGGGGCACAGTGGCACAGTGCACAGTGGGCACAGTGGCACAGTGGGCACAGTGGCACAGGGGCACAGTGGGCACAGGGGCACAGTGGCACAGTGCACAGTGGGCACAGTGGCACAGTGGGCACAGTGGCACAGGGGCACAGTGGGCACAGGGGCACAGTGGCACAGTGCACAGTGGGCACAGTGGCACAGTGGGCACAGTGGCACAGGGGCACAGTGGGCACAGGGGCACAGTGGCACAGTGCACAGTGGGCACAGTGGCACAGTGGGCACAGTGGCACAGGGGCACAGTGGGCACAGGGGCACAGTGGCACAGTGCACAGTGGGCACAGTGGCACAGTGGGCACAGTGGCACAGGGGCACAGTGGGCACAGGGGCACAGTGGCACAGTGCACAGTGGGCACAGTGGCACAGTGGGCACAGTGGCACAGGGGCACAGTGGGCACAGGGGCACAGTGGCACAGTGCACAGTGGGCACAGTGGCACAGTGGGCACAGTGGCACAGGGGCACAGTGGGCACAGGGGCACAGTGGCACAGTGCACAGTGGGCACAGTGGGCACAGTGGCACAGGGGCACAGTGGGCACAGGGGCACAGGGGCACAGTGGCACAGGGGCACAGGGGCACAGGGGCACAGGGGCACAGTGGGCACAGTGGCACAGTGGCACAGTGGGCACAGTGGCACAGTGGCACAGGGGCACAGTGGCACAGTGCCAGGGCACCTGGAGCAGAACGTGCTGGGCTGGGCAGGGCTCTCACAGCTGCTCCTGTGCTCTCTGCTGAAGGACAAGCACCTGCAGGAGCAGTGAGCAATGAACACGCTGCTCCCAGGGATTTGTTTAAATCACTTCTGCCATGGTTTGGAACAGATGCCATGGAGATGTTGTCATTCAGCTCATCAGGATGTAACTCTGAAATTCTAGAATGCCTTAACCAAGCTGGGCTTCAGAACTACCCATTTAACCCATTTCTATTTTAAAAGCCTCCACTTCACAGGCTGTAAAGATGCAACACCTTTTCAGTGTAACTGAACCATCTCACTGATTTGAGGTATAAAACTAATAAAACAATTAATCCTTTACAGATTCAAGAAGTCGATTCAAAATGTAGGCTTTTAATTTAAAAACTGAAGCACTCTGCTACACAACAGAGAAGAAGGGCATAACCAGGTTCAGCATTTAACATCCAACTAGAGATTCAAGTCTTTGCTTTTCCTTTCTCTGGTGTGATCTTGTGTATCTCCAGTTATATAATTGGATTTATTGACCTGAATTACTGGAGTGTAAAATAGGAAGTTGTCTGTGATGGTAACATTATTTTTAAAAGCGTTATAATTTAGTTGGTAATAAAATGTGTTTGTACTGTGAAAATTTAATAATATTCAAAAAAAAAAAATCTACTTTCTCACAAAAGAGTCACCAAATAACAAGGCATCATCTGGAAGATGTATTGATAATGGTAGAATAGTTTTTTATGGAAAGTAAGAACACAAATTTCAAAGAAATTAAAAAAAAATCAACTGGAAGGTTTGTTATTATTATGTACTTAAATAAAACAATCATATTTTCCCTCTATGTGCCTCTCTCAGGACAAGGAACTCTGTCCTGAACCTCCTCAAGCATTCATTTCTTAAAATTTAAAACTATGCTTAACTAACAAGGAAAATATACAGAGAAATGCTGCTCATTTTCACACTCACAGCTCAGGCAGGCAGCCTTAAAGCAACACTTCTATCAATTAACTGCATCCAGTCCCAAACACCAGGTAGGGAAATGGGCCTCTGACAGTCCAGCAGACCTTTGTACCTGCACAGGAGGACAATGTTTACTAGCTGGAAATAACTGGATATGCACCCACTGTCTAAGCATCCCACTGCTGAACCTTCTGGAAAAGGAAGTCCACTTGTGTAAGAAAATGAACATTCAGATTTCACCCAAAAACTGCACTCCTTTTAAGAGATTTTCCCACCTGGATTCTCAGGTAACCAGCTCAGGTGTCAGCAGCTGCCTTGGGCTACTTTCCTTCAGTAAAACATGGAATGAACCTACCATGGTTCTGGTGTTGAATATCATCCTTTGGGAATGCCCAGCCTTTGAGGTTTGTCCATTCTGCAGCCACTTGTCCTTCACTGCTGGTGGCAATCTGAGACACCCCAAGTGACACAGGCAGGGAGCTGGGAAGGATCCCAGTTCACAGGAGCATCCTGGGCTGCAGGGGAAGCACAGAGCTGTGAAAGCTCCATTTCCTGTAAGGGATAAGGTGTAATACACCTCCAGCACATTCACAGAAAAGCCAGGCTACTGACACACCAGTTTATTGTGCCCCAGAATCTCACGGAGATTAAGAGGTGGTCAGAAAGAGATCATGGATTTATTTTCTTTGATAAAGATTTTACAGTTTGGATCAGTGGAAAAATAAGTCAATTTTGCTCAATATCAATTTAATCTCTGTTTGGCCATCTCTTTAGTCTCTTAGCACCCAGGTAAGCTGCTAAATTCATCTTTGCAAGGAGGCAAGGAAATATTCTTTGATAATATAGTAATTATGAAGGTTTCAGCACAATAAAGAATCTGAAAGGTTATGCAGCCCCAAAAAGTAAGTTATTTTCACACAGCATGTAGATAATGATTACATTTATTCTAAGTTCAACAAAAAAACCCCAAGAATTAGTTAGAAACTATGCAAATTATTTCCATTTTCACTGAATAATTAATGCCTATGAAACTTTCCAACATTTATCATCACTTCAGTGTACAGTCAGATGAATGGATAACAAATGCACTGTCTGAAAGGAGGAAAGTTCTTATAAATCATCTGTGAAGTTACAGCTGGGCATGAACTAAGATGTTCATGCAGTAGATTTATTTAAGAATAAAATGTGATGTCTTCAACTTTTGTCCTATCAAAAACATGTATAGTATCAATTTGGGTAAAAATAATTACATGCTTTCAGTAATGTCTTTCCTAATATTTGGAGGGGTTTTCTCTTGCTCATTGGGTTGTGTTCATTTTTTACTGATACATTATAACAACAATTCTCAGGACAGGGAAACTGGAAGGATGTAACAGAGGAAGTGATCAGTCTAGAATCATGTTTTTTAATTTAAATTTTTTCCCAAAGCACACCCCACCTCTCCAGGCCTCTGGAGTGACCCTGTAAAGTCTCATTCCAGAACAGAGCAAGAAATTTACCCTAAGGAAGGGGAGGAAGCTGCAGATGAACAGGGAAGCTCAGGCTGTCATAGTTCACACACACCCCTGAGCTCCAGGCTGAGACTGGGAATAGGCTTCAAGGGAGAGAAAAGAAAAACCCTTCAGCCTAAAGCTGAGAGGGGGAACTTCAGCTCTAACAAAGGCTCAGGAGGATCATCTCTTCCCAGGATTAACAGGGTGAGAAACCAGCCGTGGATGGAAAAGGAACCTTCATAGGCAAAGCCACCCCACAAACACTGACAGAAAATACTACAAAGCAAATGGGGGCCCTTGTCAAAGGCTGTATTAGTTATTTTTAACTCCTAGGATTTTACTTGCAAATTAGTATCAAGAACCAACACTGGTTCATTCAAGCCCCTCCAGTTAAGAATACATGTTAGACATAGAACAGAAGCCAAATTAATCATCTGTAAGACTTTTCCTGCTGCTAATCCATACAGCATCAATTATCAAGAATAAAATTTGGCTCTATATATGTTTCTGTGGCAAAGTGCTGAAGCCAGGAAACTTGCTTGGGTATATGAATTTTGACTGCTCATGTCATGCCAATGGTCCCCAAGATTGCCTACAACCAGCTTCGTGGACAACAAAACCAAAATACAAACTAAATATTTTTTCAGCAAGGTAGAAATAGCGTTTTACTCATTTAATTCTTCTAATTTTTTTTTTTAATAATAAGTTTAGTTTTAATTTTGTATCAGGAATTGCTCCTTCTTCTCTCAGTACCTTTTAACTGCTGAGAAGGGCAGATGCTCAAGGCAATTGAGCCATGAGTGACAGATGAATATTTGGGCAGTGTTCCATCCAGAAGGATGTCCCTGCTTGTCCTACCTGTCCCCCCTGCCATGGCCCCAGCAGAGAAAACTCCTCCAGGGCCAAGGCAGCCTCTGCTCAGCAGGGCCAGATGAACTGGGACAGGACGAGGGGGCATCCAGAACACAATGGCCAAAGTCCCTCACCCTGCATTGTCCCCTCCTCCACTGGCCCTTCATCACTTTTTAATTTCTTATTTTGATTTGTATGGCTTTGATATCATCTCAACAATGTTGTTAATTGGTGTTAATCTACTCATGCTTAAAACAAGCACCAGGAAAATAACAGGAGCCATTTTGGCACATATTTTACTTGCTAAATGTAGATTCAGGTAGGAAACACAGTAACTTATTCAACAGCTTTCATCTTATATGGAACAAGGTGTTGGTGAAAAGCAATTTAGCAGCTTTGATAGCAGGGAACACAAAAACCTGCTCATGGTGACTCATGTTATGTAAATGGCAAGAGGAGATGGTCAGACCTTCCAGCCTGGGAGCTGAGACAGAAAGATTCTGCTTGGGAAATTCTTAACATTTTTGTAAGTCCAGAAAACCAGAAATGAGACATTAACAGTAGAAATTGCTTGGGATACTGTTGGGGTTGTTTTAGGGGTTTTTTTTCTTGCTGCTGCTGCTGTTAAAACAGGAGAGGATGCTTAAAGAGGAAGAGAGCTTTCCAAAAGTGCAATGTTTTGTAACACTGAAGATGATTTATAAGATAGTTAATCATAAAATACACGTTTTGCTTTCAGAGCCTACAGACCAGGTGTCTGTGCTAAACTATGCCTTGCATGAATTACAAACCAGCATTATAAATTTAATGCTTTCCATTTAGACTATTGGCATGTTCCACAGATCTACATGACTAAGGAAAGAGCACCAGTGTCTCACAAGGCAGGTAGGTTTGAAAAGATTTGGTTTAAAAGCACTTTTTAATCTAGGCAGACCAAATACTTCAATTCATGTAGCAGCCATCCCATGCAGACCAGAAACCTTCACTTCCAAACATGATTTCTGAAAAACCTTGTGTCCCACACAACATAGCCCAGCTGTTTGTTAGTCAACAGCAAAATGTGCTTGCAAGCACAGTACCTTGGTATTTACCATTGCTAACTTGAAGTTAAAATCCAGTTGCTCACTAGACTGATCCCCCAGGCAATGGGAAGGCATTTTCTGAGGGGATTCTTCAACCTTTTGCAAGAAATAAGCACTTAACTCTGTGACCTTTTGCAGTATTTTCTTAGCCAGCTGCTAGAATTACTATTTTCTTTTGTCTTTTTCTAATATACCCTTTTATCTTATGACTTCTGATCTACTGAAATTATGAACTGTGTAAGAAGAAGAAGAGAATTTTCTTCTTCCTCTAAATTTCATTGTGCTTTTTTTCATGATAAAACCTCATATTTTTCACAATTACGATCCTGGAACAATCACAGATACAACTTAAATATCCTTTTTAGAGGAGTACAAAAAGCTCTGAATTCCATAAAATAAAAGTTCAGCTTGAACTGTTCAATATTGAAATTTGAAATTTGCACTTAAGTATTTCAATTTCAGAGTTTCAAATTGAAAGTAGAAAGAAACCTAAAATCTTTGACTGCCCATCTCTGTCAGCCAGGGAGGAAACCCATTTTTCTATGAATAAATCCTGACAGGATGCTGGCTTGGTATGTCCACTGAAAAGCATTACAGTAGAAAGAATCTACTTAATTCTATTAACTGCTTCTAATCTCCCCTCATTTAAATTTCTAATTCAACTTCAAATTGTCATAATTGGATTCCATTACTGCTTCTGGGATTTTTGGTAGATTAGAGAGCTGCTATCATGACTCTCTCTCCCCCTTATATTGGCAATTATCTAATCAAGTTACCCCTTATTTTTCTAGGCCATAGAATGCAAGAACAGACTGAGGTGATCGTGTCAGCACAAAGGACTTTTCCTACCCCTCCCTCCTGACTGAAAGGACTGATATCCCATGAAACAGTTTATTTGCACAGCTCAGCTGAGCCACATCTTTACTCAGCTACCTGGAATACACCACTGCTCCTCGTCCCTGCCCTACCTTTCTAGATAGGCTGCTAAGAAAAGGCAGAACACAGTGATTTTGTAACTCAAAAATGTCCTTTTCTGCAGAGGATGCAGCTGCCAGCCCAGTGCAAGGCAGGAGGTGCTGCACAGCAGGCCTGGTATGCTCAGTGTCCCTGTCCCTGCCCAGCCAGCTGCCCTGGGATGTCACCCTCCCTTCAGAGCACAGAGCCACTGACCCCCAGCAGAAACCTGTCCCTCTGCACAGCCCACACCTCTGGAGAGCTTCTGGAACACAGCAGAACAGCACCTGCAGCCACATCTGCAGCAATCCTTGCCCTGGTAACTGAGCTGTGCTGCACCTCCCAGGAATAATCCTGATGGATTCTCCTACCTTCAGGAGCTGTGCACTGCACTGCCAAACAAAGGCTGGATTAGTGACCTGAGTGACACTTTCCCTTTCAAGTGTCTCCAGGGAAAGACACTCCATGCATCAAGAACACATCTGCTTACCAGAGGTGCCCGAGAAGGAGGCACTTCAGGCTGCAGCTCAAACCATCAATTATCTCAGCAGTTCCTGCAGCTCTGAACCCTTCCCATGCTCAGTTCCACAGTGCCCCAGCTGCCACCCAGCATGGGTATTCCAAACAGCACAACTAAGCAGGATACACATCAGGAATACCATGTATTACTTTCTTCTTGGGTCATATCATGACTAATTTAATCTTTTTTCCTTCCTTCCCCCCGAAAAAAGAAATAATTCATGACTTGAGAAGGCACTTCTGGGAACAATCCATTTTAGCTTCACTAAACTTCTGTAGCCAGCTGAGTGCACTATGACAGGTATGATGTGCTAGGCCACATTCAAATCAAGTTTAAGTTGACATAATAAACTGACTTATTATATATTGAACAAGCAGCTGAAAGTACATGGAATTAGATGAAACTTTTATCATGTATCTTGAAAAAAAACCCAAACCAACAATTAGTTACTCTCACAGAGTAGTTGCTGGCAAAACCAAGCTCTTGGTAGGGAACTGTTTACTCTTTTCTGAAGATCAACGAGCATTATTGACAGAAGTATGTAAATACGACTTTTTTCTTGTTTATTGGCAGTTATTTTCTGTAGAGCAATTAAGGCAAAGCNTCTTTTCAAACTAAGACACTTGATTGCGAGGAAAGCTTAATTTGCAAAGAGAAATACATATTTCATGAAAGTTAATAAGGTGTTTCTAATTGTGGAAATTGCCTTACCTCCAAAAAATGCTGCAATCTCTTCTTTTGGGGAGGAGAGAGATTTTTCTATACCCTAAATATCCATTCCTGTTGAACTAATCAGTCAGTGATGCATGAAATTAGACTTCACCTATCAGGGTGACCTCGTAAAGGTCTTTTGGAACCTATTATTTAACAAACACTCCAGGATAATTCATCAGGGAGGTCACAGAACTGGACACAGAGCTAACTCATACCTAAGGAACAAACACATCTGGCTTTTTTATAGCTCCATATTATTAGAGGAGCAAATCACATTTTGAGGAACGTAGTACCATTAAACCTTTACTTTCATATGGCTTCAAAGAGATAGAAAACCAATTTTAGAAGTTCTTTTTTAAAATTTGCTATGCCTATATTACCAAGCAGTATTTGGTATTTACATTGATCAAATCAACAGCTGCTACAATGAAATCCACATGGGTAAGAAACAAGTGACATTACAGCATCCTGTACTGCTGAGCTTCCACACAGCTCCTTGCTTCTACTTCTGGAACAGGAAAAAGTTGGGGAACACCCCAGTGACCACAACTGCAGAGCCCAGAGAGGAAAAGAAATCAGCTCACAGCATGCCTGCAAGTCAGGACAGCACCTGGTGATCCAAAAATCCTACACTGGGTAACCTGGTGGACTGAGACAGAAAAACAACTCTTACAGTACTTCCCACTGAAATGAGAAGTGCCTAAGCTTTCAGTAGGAAAGATGGTTGTGTTTCCATTTGTAGGAAATAAAAAGGAAGTGGCTGCCATCAATTTCATTGCAAACAACAAACCAGAACAGCTGAAGCAGCTGGTATTACACATAAATTATTAGCTAATGAACAGGTGTCTTTAATCTGGATCACAGAAGTTTCTGCTGGTGGACACAGGACACATGATTTTGACAAAACATACACAGCTTTTGGTTGCAAGACATCATTACTTTTTCAGTGGGTTTTCTTCCTTTTCCATGCTCCTGTATAATCTGACACAAACTCTGTATAATGGGTTTAAATGTTTAAAGAGTTGTGTGTCTCCTACAACTGCAGAGGACATTTAAATGCCAAGGGAACAATCCAGCACAGAAAAAACGTATGTGTGTGTGTGTGTATGTGTGTGGGTGTGTGTGGGTGTGTGTGTGGGTGTGTATATATGATCTCCACTTGTCCTTAATAAAAAATTAAGAACTCTACAAAAGCAAACACAACCATCTCAGATCATCCACTTTTCCTCATAAAGCTTCTTACTCATTGAGTTACATGCACAGTAAATTGATTTATAAACCAATCAAAGGGTAGCAGAGGAACAGAGAAAATAAATTAGCCCTGACAGCTCTTTTTCCTTTTTTATCCAGGCAGTCTCCATTTCTCTGCCATGCCCCATCCATCCCAGCCATGTGCTGCAGACTGCCTGAGCAGGATGAATTCAGTGCCTGTGGCTGCACACGCAGCTCCATCACCAAACAGAACTCTTGTCACGGTCCTGAGCGTGAGCTGCAGCTTCCTGCCCAGATGGGGACATGGTAAGAGCTGATCCCCCCTCCTGCCAGGATGTGCTGATCCCACTGAACACTGGCACATGGGAACTTAGCACAGCACTGTGCTGCAGCTCCAGCTGCTCCTCAGGGGAGGCATTTCCAGGGAAACTGCAGGGACAAGCCAGTGCCAGCAGTGCCATGCCAGGCGAGGCAGCACAGGAGCAGGAGCAGGAGCTGAGCTCACTCAGCTTTCGGTGTTACTCCACTCAGAGCACCCAGAGCACAGAGCTGAGCTGCAGGCACACGGAGCCTCTGTGCCAGACCTCCTGCTCGCCCAGGAGAGGGCTCAGAGGGAATGCTGCAGCTGAGCCCTGAAGATGAAAGAACTGCAGCTGACTGCATGCGGCCATCCCCAAAGCCAGAGCACACTGCACTACCTCACCCTCCTGTGCACTGAGCTGGTTTAACTCCCAGCAAAGCACAATCTATAGAAAGCGAAAACTGAAGAAACTGGACTGAGCTTGGGGCTGGCTGGGTTCACTTCAGCACAGACACAATTCTAGACAGAAAGTACAGAATCTCTTTGTGACAAAAGAGATTCGAAAACATTGATAGAAATTTTCATCCACACAACTTACTGCTTTCACCCAGCTCCAGATGTGCTAAAACATCCTGAACAGCTGAAATGTGGACTTGAGGAAAATGCAATTTAAAAATGAAAAATACTTAAATCAATCTTTGCAATCTTTAAAAAACAAATATTTCATATGTTGAGGAAAGTTGAATGCTTTTATTTCACTCAAGACTAATAATACACAGTCTGTCAATGATCACAAAAAAAAAAAAACCCTGAAGAAATTTCAGAAGCTAGCAGTGTAACAGAATATCTCTTAACTCCTACAAATCCTCATTTTTATTGATTCTTGCACCAATATCTTTGAAATATAGCCCTAGAAAGGTGCATAGAAAGCTGAATTTCCTTGTACTGTGCAGCTTGAATTGGGAATTTTCTAAACTTCCAGTGTGTACCCACAGGTGCTACCAGAAAAACCATGCCAATTGTGTGTTATCAGGTGTCCTGCACTCAGACAAACACCAATGGTGGCAGAACCAAAGGCAGAGCAGAATCAACACTAAATTATAATAGCAGGGAAGTTTTCATTTCAATGTTTCCTTCACAAACTAAACACATAGCAGACTTTTCATTTCTGGGAAAAGGAATGATGCTACATCATCTCCATCTTAAAAGGCATTCCTGTGCAATTTATTCTCCACGGTGAAAAAACAAAACAAAAACCAAACCCAAAACAAGCAAAAAACCCAAAAAACCCCACACGACAAAAAAAAAAAAAAAAAAAAAAAAAA